>JAUPFT010000018.1:5000-40000 GCA_036936625.1 Parnassius smintheus behrii
ACCTAACCTAACCTAACCTAACCTAACCTAACCTAACCTAACCTAACCTAACCTAACCTAACCTAACCTAACCTAACCTAACCTAACCTAACCTAACCTAACCTAACCTAACCTAACCTAACCTAACCTAACCTAACCTAACCTAACCTAACCTAACCTAACCTAACCTAACCTAACCTAACCTAACCTAACCTAACCTAACCTAACCTAACCTAACCTAACCTAACCTAACCTAACCTAACCTAACCTAACCTAACCTAACCTAACCTAACCTAACCTAACCTAACCTAACCTAACCTAACCTAACCTAACCTAACCTAACCTAACCTAACCTAACCTAACCTAACCTAACCTAACCTAACCTAACCTAACCTAACCTAACCTAACCTAACCTAACCTAACCTAACCTAACCTAACCTAACCTAACCTAACCTAACCTAACCTAACCTAACCTAACCTAACCTAACCTAACCTAACCTAACCTAACCTAACCTAACCTAACCTAACCTAACCTAACCTAACCTAACCTAACCTAACCTAACCTAACCTAACCTAACCTAACCTAACCTAACCTAACCTAACCTAACCTAACCTAACCTAACCTAACCTAACCTAACCTAACCTAACCTAACCTAACCTAACCTAACCTAACCTAACCTAACCTAACCTAACCTAACCTAACCTAACCTAACCTAACCTAACCTAACCTAACCTAACCTAACCTAACCTAACCTAACCTAACCTAACCTAACCTAACCTAACCTAACCTAACCTAACCTAACCTAACCTAACCTAACCTAACCTAACCTAACCTAACCTAACCTAACCTAACCTAACCTAACCTAACCTAACCTAACCTAACCTAACCTAACCTAACCTAACCTAACCTAACCTAACCTAACCTAACCTAACCTAACCTAACCTAACCTAACCTAACCTAACCTAACCTAACCTAACCTAACCTAACCTAACCTAACCTAACCTAACCTAACCTAACCTAACCTAACCTAACCTAACCTAACCTAACCTAACCTAACCTAACCTAACCTAACCTAACCTAACCTAACCTAACCTAACCTAACCTAACCTAACCTAACCTAACCTAACCTAACCTAACCTAACCTAACCTAACCTAACCTAACCTAACCTAACCTAACCTAACCTAACCTAACCTAACCTAACCTAACCTAACCTAACCTAACCTAACCTAACCTAACCTAACCTAACCTAACCTAACCTAACCTAACCTAACCTAACCTAACCTAACCTAACCTAACCTAACCTAACCTAACCTAACCTAACCTAACCTAACCTAACCTAACCTAACCTAACCTAACCTAACCTAACCTAACCTAACCTAACCTAACCTAACCTAACCTAACCTAACCTAACCTAACCTAACCTAACCTAACCTAACCTAACCTAACCTAACCTAACCTAACCTAACCTAACCTAACCTAACCTAACCTAACCTAACCTAACCTAACCTAACCTAACCTAACCTAACCTAACCTAACCTAACCTAACCTAACCTAACCTAACCTAACCTAACCTAACCTAACCTAACCTAACCTAACCTAACCTAACCTAACCTAACCTAACCTAACCTAACCTAACCTAACCTAACCTAACCTAACCTAACCTAACCTAACCTAACCTAACCTAACCTAACCTAACCTAACCTAACCTAACCTAACCTAACCTAACCTAACCTAACCTAACCTAACCTAACCTAACCTAACCTAACCTAACCTAACCTAACCTAACCTAACCTAACCTAACCTAACCTAACCTAACCTAACCTAACCTAACCTAACCTAACCTAACCTAACCTAACCTAACCTAACCTAACCTAACCTAACCTAACCTAACCTAACCTAACCTAACCTAACCTAACCTAACCTAACCTAACCTAACCTAACCTAACCTAACCTAACCTAACCTAACCTAACCTAACCTAACCTAACCTAACCTAACCTAACCTAACCTAACCTAACCTAACCTAACCTAACCTAACCTAACCTAACCTAACCTAACCTAACCTAACCTAACCTAACCTAACCTAACCTAACCTAACCTAACCTAACCTAACCTAACCTAACCTAACCTAACCTAACCTAACCTAACCTAACCTAACCTAACCTAACCTAACCTAACCTAACCTAACCTAACCTAACCTAACCTAACCTAACCTAACCTAACCTAACCTAACCTAACCTAACCTAACCTAACCTAACCTAACCTAACCTAACCTAACCTAACCTAACCTAACCTAACCTAACCTAACCTAACCTAACCTAACCTAACCTAACCTAACCTAACCTAACCTAACCTAACCTAACCTAACCTAACCTAACCTAACCTAACCTAACCTAACCTAACCTAACCTAACCTAACCTAACCTAACCTAACCTAACCTAACCTAACCTAACCTAACCTAACCTAACCTAACCTAACCTAACCTAACCTAACCTAACCTAACCTAACCTAACCTAACCTAACCTAACCTAACCTAACCTAACCTAACCTAACCTAACCTAACCTAACCTAACCTAACCTAACCTAACCTAACCTAACCTAACCTAACCTAACCTAACCTAACCTAACCTAACCTAACCTAACCTAACCTAACCTAACCTAACCTAACCTAACCTAACCTAACCTAACCTAACCTAACCTAACCTAACCTAACCTAACCTAACCTAACCTAACCTAACCTAACCTAACCTAACCTAACCTAACCTAACCTAACCTAACCTAACCTAACCTAACCTAACCTAACCTAACCTAACCTAACCTAACCTAACCTAACCTAACCTAACCTAACCTAACCTAACCTAACCTAACCTAACCTAACCTAACCTAACCTAACCTAACCTAACCTAACCTAACCTAACCTAACCTAACCTAACCTAACCTAACCTAACCTAACCTAACCTAACCTAACCTAACCTAACCTAACCTAACCTAACCTAACCTAACCTAACCTAACCTAACCTAACCTAACCTAACCTAACCTAACCTAACCTAACCTAACCTAACCTAACCTAACCTAACCTAACCTAACCTAACCTAACCTAACCTAACCTAACCTAACCTAACCTAACCTAACCTAACCTAACCTAACCTAACCTAACCTAACCTAACCTAACCTAACCTAACCTAACCTAACCTAACCTAACCTAACCTAACCTAACCTAACCTAACCTAACCTAACCTAACCTAACCTAACCTAACCTAACCTAACCTAACCTAACCTAACCTAACCTAACCTAACCTAACCTAACCTAACCTAACCTAACCTAACCTAACCTAACCTAACCTAACCTAACCTAACCT
Source organism: Parnassius smintheus behrii (assembly GCA_036936625.1). NCBI lineage: Eukaryota > Metazoa > Arthropoda > Insecta > Lepidoptera > Papilionidae > Parnassius > Parnassius smintheus. Next base: position 8,340 of record JAUPFT010000018.1, read on the forward strand.
AACCTAACCTAACCTAACCTAACCTAACCTAACCTAACCTAACCTAACCTAACCTAACCTAACCTAACCTAACCTAACCTAACCTAACCTAACCTAACCTAACCTAACCTAACCTAACCTAACCTAACCTAACCTAACCTAACCTAACCTAACCTAACCTAACCTAACCTAACCTAACCTAACCTAACCTAACCTAACCTAACCTAACCTAACCTAACCTAACCTAACCTAACCTAACCTAACCTAACCTAACCTAACCTAACCTAACCTAACCTAACCTAACCTAACCTAACCTAACCTAACCTAACCTAACCTAACCTAACCTAACCTAACCTAACCTAACCTAACCTAACCTAACCTAACCTAACCTAACCTAACCTAACCTAACCTAACCTAACCTAACCTAACCTAACCTAACCGAGGCAAAACATATAGGTGGCCATTAGCCCATAAACACATTCTTTATATTATTCCCTACAGATTGAGCCCAAACTCGAGCCGTTTCGATTAATAAATACCGTCTTGGCAACGGAAATAATAATTAAGTCGGCCATATTGGAAATTTTATTTTTCGAATTTCTTGCGAAGTTACTGGCCAAAAGTGGTCGTGTTTGGACTTAAATTGATCAGGAGTGCCTAAGGAAGGCGATTGTATAGTCAATGTGAGGGAAAAAAATTTAGGTGACCATTAGCCCATAAACACATTCTCTATATTATTCCCCACAGATTGAGCCCAAACTCGAGCCGTTTATATAAAAAAACACCGTCTTGGCAACGGAAATAATAATCAAGTCGGCCATATTGGAAATTTTATTTTTTGAATTTCTCGCGAAGTTACTGGCCAAAAGTGGTCGTGTTTGGACTTAATTCAATCAGGAAGGTTTGGGTGAAGCGATAGTTTGGTCAGTGGACGAAAATATTTAGGAGGCCCACTAGTCCAAAAAATACGCTCTCCATATTATTTACCACAGTTTGATTCTAGTCTCGAGTTAACTGCTTAATAGGTACCGCTTTGGCAACGAAAAGAGTTATTGAACAGGCCATATTGGAAAAATTCAACCGTAAATTGCTCAGAACCTACAAAATCTAGACCACCCGTGCTTGGGCTCAAATAACTGGGTATCAGGCAAGGTATCTAACAGATCTATAGCTTACTCAATTTACCCGACCTCCGACAAAAAAAAATAAAGAAAAACTGCCAAAATGTCAACCAAATCCACCATCTCTGGCGCTGGCACAGCTAAAACAAGGTCTTCTAAGACAAGCAGAGCTGCGAGTCCAACTCCCAGTGGTCTGCGTAAAAAGGTCTTATTACAGAATGCAGCTACATCTGGAAAAACTGCAGATGAAGCATTCGCTAGCAAGAACTATATTGTCACCGAGCCGTGCACTGATACAGCCAGTTCTGCCCAATCAAGCAAGGGTACCGGTGAAGAGGGCGATCAGGATAAGCAGCCTAAACCAGTAACGCGTGAAGAAGTCACAGAAGCTAGCTCGGTGACAATGGACTTGGAAAAAGAGCTAGCCTTATTAGGGCAATGTAAGCCGGCACGGGAAACCGACGACGACTGGTCCGAAGGAGACAGCATCTATAGTACTAACAGCAGAAGGTCGAGTATACTGCCTCCCACCTATAAACGAGCGGGAATATCTATGGACCTAGCTACCCAACGCGCCAACGACTTCCTGCAATCTGGCAAGGAAGCCCTAGAAAAAGCGGGCAACATGAAGAGAGAGTGCAAAAGTGAGGTGCACGACTCTCTTCAAGGCTTATATGAAACGGTGCTGTCACTTTCCGACTCCCGCTCGCGACACCGGCTAGCCCTAGAACAAGAAAAATGTCGAGCAGCTAAGGAATTAGTTAGAATAGAAAGAGCGCACAATAAGCAACTGGCAGAGATTCAAACACTGCATTACAATAAGATTAAAGAGATATTCGAAGCAGTGGAAAGTTCGGTTAGTGGTGTTGAGGCAATCCGCAGCTGGCTGAACTACGAAATGGATGAACCACTCAAAACCATTAACAAAATTCAAGCAGAAGTGCGAGGCCTAGCAGCCAAAGCACAACCACCGATAGCTGGGACTAGCTCGATTGCGTGCACGAAGACCTGCACTGAGTATCTTACACACCTCAACGGAAAGATAGCCGATATGACTAACCAGCTTATAGGTTTGACCATGTCAATCAACGAGCTTTCTAAGCTTCAAGCTGAAGAACCGCCACACCTGCCGGTCCAAGCAGAAATAAGAGCCCCAGATGATTGTCGTTTTGGAGAAATAATAAACCATATTCTTGAAACCAAAGATATGATACAGACCCTTCAAAACATCCCACCAACAGGAATAGACCAAAGAAAAGAGCTAGAAGCGGCGTTGCATCCGATAGCTCATATGGTTAAAACCTTACTAGCAGAGATAAATGAGCTAAAGGATTGCACCACCGCACATGCGGTATTTCAAGGAAATTCAGGGCTAGGTACCGAGCTGGCCGTAACGGATATTAAGGATAAAATAGAAGAGTTAAGAAAAGTCTTTAGTAATAGACAGAATACAGACTACAACAAAAAGGAAGACCATGACAACAATACACCGCCACAACCATCAGTTACAAAGTCATCTTCACCGCATAAACTTACATACGCTGAAGCTACGGTAACGCCTCGATACGCAATGGTCCTGGAATCTATAGACCCGCGATCCACGAGCGACGAGATCCTGAAACAGGTTAAAAAAGAGGTTGACCCAGTTAAACTTGGTGTTGGCGTGAACAGAATAACTAAAATAAAGAATCAAAGAGTTATTATCAGCTGTGATTCACAACTAGATAGGCAAACCTTAAAAAAGGCGATTAGAGATACATGCAACAGTCTGACTGTTTCAACCACTTCTGTAAAACATCCTCAGTTACGCCTAATAGGTATTACTAATGAGCTTAATGACGATAAGCTAGTAAAAGCAATTCTTAGTCAAAACTCAAGATTAATTACAGACTTAGACGATGAACAAAAATTCGCTAAAGTTCTTCGCAGAACCAAAGGCAGGACACGAGACCTAATCAACGTGATTCTGGAAGTCACGCCGCAAATGTGGATTCGACTAAAGAACCAGAAATTGCGTATAGGTTTTCAGGTAATCCCCTGTTTTGATCAGTCTCCTCTTATACAGTGCTACAAGTGCCTGAGATTCAATCATAGAGCGAAAGATTGCACAAATGACCTAATCTGCGGGTACTGCTCTGGAAGCCATGATACAAGGACATGCCCAAACAGAAACGTGGCTCCATCCTGTAATAATTGCAACAGATCGGGTAAAGAAAATGCTACCCATCCCGCATATAGCCCCGAATGTCCAGAGTGGCAAAAATGGGACAATATATCAAGGAGCTCAGTGTCATACTGTTAAGACTTGGTTTACCAAACTATAGAAACAGGAACACCAGGTAATCTTGATAGCAAAAAAGTTGTTAAAGTGGCACAATACAACCTTGATCGAGGCCGCGCGGCAACACTTGAGTGCTTACGGGCCGCTATCACACAAGGCTTTTCCATCATATTGATGCAGGAACCTTATGTTGGGGCAAAAGCACACTTAACTGTGGGCCCGCAATACCGTGTAATCCAAAAAGTTAGCAATGACATCAATAAGCCAGTGAGATCTGCAATAGTTGTCTTAGATCCTAACATTGACTTCACCATTAACCCAAGCATACTAACCGAAGACATCGTAGGTATAGTACTAAAAATAGGTAATCTTAACATTGGCTTCATCAGCATCTACTTGCATGAAAAAGGCGCAATTGAAGAAGACTTAACAACGATTAAGAATTTTGTGAAAGCAATGCAGACAGAAGATATTATCATCGGTGGCGATGTGAATGCCAGTAGCATCTGGTGGGGCTGCAAAGCAGATGACAACAGAGGAACACAAGTTATGGAAACATTAGCTGAACTTAACTTGGAGGTACTTAATACGGGAAAAAAGCCTACTTTTAGTGCATACAGAAGAGACACCCTCTGCTCCAGCATTATAGATATTACCGCCTGCACTACATCACTCTTGCATAAGGTTGAGAATTGGAGAGTTGACGAATCCTTTTGTACTTTATCTAACCATAAACCAATTCTTTTCAAATTTAGTACGACAACTTCACTCATTGAGTCAAAAATCAACAGCACCAGGAAATACAACACAAGGAAAGCAAACTGGAGCCATTTCAACGTTGAACTCAAAAGGGCACTAGACAACAACGGCCTAACCAAAGAAAGAATAGGAGTTATTAAGACGACACAGGAGATTGATGAATTCGTAAAAACATATACAGAATGTATAACAAAGGCATGCGATGAGACGATTCCGACAATAGAACGAAAACAGTTACCAAAAGCTGCTAAATGGTGGAACACCGAAATTAAAGAAAAAAAGGAGATCATGATCAGATTACGAAGAAGAATAAGGAATGCACACCCTACAAGAAAGAACTGGGTCATAGAACAATATCTCGAGGCACGAAAACAATATAAAGAAAGTATAGAAGATGCCACAACCAAAAGCTGGAAAGAACTATGCACGAACGAGCAGAAAGAAAACGTGTGGCAACGCACATATCGGATATTGAAGGTCTGTTCTAATGTAGAGGGAGACAAACTGCTCAAAGACCAAAATGGGGCAGTCCTTTCAGAAAAAGGGTCAGCGACACTTCTAGCTGAAACCTTTTACCCCAAAGATAATCCAAACACCGATACTAAGGAACAGGATGAAATAAGAACAAAAACAAATGAACTTATAGCACAACTCGAAAACAAAGCATTAGAAGTTAAGACACCATTCTCTAGAACTGAAATAGATCAAATACTAAGCAACATGAGTCCTAAAAAAGCCCCGGGTGAGGATGGCCTGACATCCGATATATGCCAAACAGCTTATAATAGTGACCCAGAAGTGCTGGAACTACTCTACAATAAGTGCCTCGCACTTGGATATTTCCCCAAAGATTGGAAAAATGCAACTATTAAGGTAATCCCAAAACCCAGTAAAGAAGATTATACCCATCCAAAGGCATACAGACCCATTGGCTTGCTACCAGTACTGGGTAAAATACTGGAGAAACTTTTTACGAATAGAATCCAGTGGCAGTTAGGAAAAGACGAAAAATTGAACCAGAGACAATATGGATTCACTCCACAGAGAAGCACGGAGGATGCGCTATATGATACTATAACACTAATTAAGAATGGACTTAAGAAGAAAGAAATAGTCATACTAGTGTCATTAGATATTGAGGGCGCATTCGATAATGCATGGTGGCCTGCTATTATCACTGAACTTAAAAACAAACAGGTTGAACCTATGGTGTTAAGACTCATAATTAGCTACTTATCAGATCGTGAAATAAATTTAAGTTACGCAAACGAAAAGATCACTATAAAAACCAATAAAGGATGTATTCAAGGATCAACTTGCGGTCCCATGCTGTGGAATATCCAACTTGATCCCCTATTACAGGCAACTGAAAACTCGGGAGCTCACGTTCAAGCCTTTGCGGACGACATCTTAATAATAGCCTCGAACAAAGATGGCCTAAAACTTGAAAAGGATGTTAATGATACACTTAAAACAATCGTAGAATGGGGGCAAAGACACAAGCTTAAATTTGCCCCACATAAGACTCAAAGTACAATAATTACCAAAAAGCATAAATTCCATTGTCCCAAACTGCTAATGGATGGAGTAACCTTAACATATATAGATCAAATCAAAATTTTAGGATTAATTATTGACAAAAACTTTAACTTTAAGCCACATTTAGATTATGTTTGCAGTAAAGCAGTTCGACTCTACAAGATGGTATCAAGAGCAGCAAGAGCGCAATGGGGTCTCAACTCGGACATAGTAAGAACCATCTACCAGGCTGTAGTTGAACCAACTATTTTGTATGCTGCGAGCTGCTGGGCAGAAGCCACAAATAAAAAATACATAAGCCGAATGCTCAATAGGCTTACACGAATGTTTAGCATTCGCATTTGCAAAGGCCATAAAACCATTTCCCTTGTTTCCAGTGCGCTACTAGCTCAGATTATACCTCTAGCGCTACGAGCCAAGGAAAACGCCGAATTATACGAAATCAAAAGAGGCAAGCCCATTGAGTCACTCCCTGGGAGACAATTGGAAATGAGAATCAGTCCTTTCCACTTACCGCACCCCTCACTAAGAACCAAGAGGGAGTACAAGCTAATAACCTGCCAAGAAGACATCGATCAAATTGACAATGACTGGCCAAAGCTTTATACAGACGGCAGTAAAATAGATAACAAGGTAGGTGCGGCTGTTTCAGTATGGCAAAATGGAACGGAAACCAAAACCATCACCTGTAGGCTCGAAAGCTACTGCAGCGTATACCAAGCCGAGCTAATTGCAATTTTGAAGGCAGTTACATATATGTTAGAAAAGAAAAACCTTAAAGCCAACATCCTTAGTGACTCTAGATCAGCAGTAATAACTCTTTGTAATCCTATGTCACTTAATCCTATTGCAGCTGAAATTTCATCGAAGCTCAATACTATCGAAAATAAAGAGGGAAAAGTCCAGATATACTGGATAAAAGCTCATTGTGGTTTAGTAGGTAATGAGAGAGCAGATGAGCTGGCTAAATATGCCGCTACTAGCAAAAAACAGAGGGCAATTTATGACTTATTCCCATTGTCTTACGCTAAGCACCTCACCAGGAGCAACACTCTGCTAAGATGGCAAATCAAATATGAAGAAGCAGCAACCAGTGGAACCATAAGAACTTTCTTCCCAAATGTTATAACTGCTTATAAGATTTTAAAAAGTATAAAAATAACAAATATTGTAACTCAATTGTTTACCGGTCACGGTGGTAATAAGGCTTATCTTTTTAGATTTAAGATTTTGCCATCCCCATATTGCACATGCGATGATAGTACAGAACAAACCGTAGAACATTTAATAACAGAATGTCCGCGATTTGGAAAACAACGGTATGAATGTGAATGCAATATGGGAGTGAATATAGTATGTAAGAACTTAAGTACTATTATGACGGACATCGATTGCAGATCTCACTTCATACACTTTGCTCTCTCAATACTTAAGGTTATTAACAAAGAGAATGGGAGTACTATAGTAGAATAAATTTATGTCTCTGTAATGTCCCTACGATAAAACCATTATGAGTGTGAATTTAACTAAAATAATAATAATGAACTAATAATAGTATGATATAAGCATAGATTTTGATAACGTTGGGCTAATAATAACTTGCAAGTAGTAAAATGTTTAATAGTAAGCTAAAACAGATAATCTTAACAATTGTTATTAAATAGGATAAATAAGTGTAGATAAACTGTACAAAGTAACAAAGCAATAACCATTATAACTAGAAGACTATGCTTAAAAATAATTGCAAGTTAGTTTAAACAAAGCCTCATATTAAGAATTAAGAATTATTATTAAATTAGGCCCAAAACAAAAGTACATTGTTTATTTAAGGTGACATTATTGTAAAATTAGGAATTATTCATAAGAGACAAATAAAAAGATACAAAGTAATAACATTACAAAGTCTGAAACAGTATATCTATACGTAGAACTACATTCAGAATTGTTATAAAATTAGATTAATTATAGATGATATCATAACTGTAAAAAGAACATGTAATAGTATATTGAAACAATGTGTAACCGGAACGGAACTATTAAAGTATATATAAAAAAAAAAAAATTAAAAAAAAAAAAAAAAAAAAAAAAAAAAAAAAAAAAAAAAAAAAAACATTGATAACAGTAAAAAAAGGATACTCTTCAACAGAAAGAAAGGTACTGCAGAATAGCAGTAGTGAAATAGCAATAAAAAAAAAAAAAAAAAAAAAAAAAAAAAAAACCTAACCTAACCTAACCTAACCTAACCTAACCTAACCTAACCTAACCTAACCTAACCTAACCTAACCTAACCTAACCTAACCTAACCTAACCTAACCTAACCTAACCTAACCTAACCTAACCTAACCTAACCTAACCTAACCTAACCTAACCTAACCTAACCTAACCTAACCTAACCTAACCTAACCTAACCTAACCTAACCTAACCTAACCTAACCTAACCTAACCTAACCTAACCTAACCTAACCTAACCTAACCTAACCTAACCTAACCTAACCTAACCTAACCTAACCTAACCTAACCTAACCTAACCTAACCTAACCTAACCTAACCTAACCTAACCTAACCTAACCAACCGTTGCGCTCCAAACGCCGTCTCGTTCGCAGCGTTTTAAAACCGCTCCGTACCTCAAAAATCAAAGTTGTGGGTCAAAGTGACCAAAATATCAAGTGTGATATACCGGAAGATTCGCCTCGCCGAGGCGCATACGGTGATATAAGAAAAAGTGAGAAAAGTGCGGCTAATAAGAAATAAAAAGTGAAAAAACAAAATTTTCATAACCTAAAAAACGAAAAATTGAAACGCTGCCAAAACTAAAGCGGTAACATAGTGTTTTTAAAGTGCTATAAGGTGTGTCTCGGCACGCTTCATCTTCCTGAACAGTTTTCTGATTTTTCCGACGTTTACGTACGGAAATATAACCAAAAAAACAAAACCACGTGGACACGTGTTTTTTGACCCGAACATCTGAGGCCAATTACAACATTACTAGTTTAAAGAGGACAACAATACAAGACGTTTGACATATCGTTCATGAAAATCGAACAATAAACAAAGAAGTTACAACACTTTAAAGGAAGAGTTTCTTGACTGAAAATTTTAAAGACGATTTTCAAAAAATTTTCAGCGAGAACATATCTATTTTTTACGCTCATCAGATGAAGCATTGCAAGACCTAAAGAACGACACCAATATTGGATTTTTTTGGAGTGCAAACTATATAGTAAGAGACTTTTTTAATATTAAGTAAAACACGTGTTTTCCTGAAAGTGCTCCTGAAAATTGTGAAAAAATTCCTGAAGGTAGCTTAGGCTTAACTATATAAACCCAAATTTTTTCAAAATTTTTACATCAATAAAATTCGATTTAGAGGCTATTTGCGGTTCTTGGTAATCACAAATTGTTTTTCAGAACACCAAAAACCAAAAAATTTTCAGGACAATAAAATTCAAAAATATATCAAAAATAGCCCCATCTAATAGACTACTTACATTATTTTTTGCAAAATTTTTGAAGGAGTACTTTAGGAGATATAAATTTTTTAGTGAGAGCTGGGAGGTCCTGAAAACTGCACAATAACTGTGTTTTCAGTTTACAGGAAAACGGAGCCTCTTAGCTCAATTTTGACAATTTTTTCGGGGTCCCCCCCCCTAACCACCCCCCACACAATCCAGTAAACGGATAGTCTTCGGCCCCCACCGGATCATTTGGGCTGAATTTCAACCCCCTACCCCTAAGTTGACATATTGACTTAGTCTCTGGGGGTTGAAAAACATCTAACATCTAAAACACAACAACCGGTGGACCGATTAGAACGGGGTTTTTTGTTAAAAATTGTATATAAGTAGGTCTAAAAAATTGTATCTGTGTATATGTATGTAGACTGACTCTATTATTTGTGTGTATGTAGACTGACTCTATGTAGAGCTCTATAAAGACATGTGATTTTATTTTATTTTACTTTTATTTTATTTATTACCAAAGGCTTAGATTTAGGAACTAATACTGAACATAGGATAAAGAAATTAGACTGACTCTAGGTAGAGTCTCATTTAAGTTAAATATTTTATTACTACTATTAAGACTATATTATAAATGTATGTATTGTGTGTATAAAGAGTGACAAAATTCTAATAGGTAGAGTCACGACTCTACATAGAGCAAAAAATTTTTTTTTCTTGTCTTTTTGTTTTGTTTATATTTTTATAGTTTTAAGGAACGGGACGAGGTGTTTGTGGTTCTTTTGAATTAAGTAAACTTTAAATAACTGCAACCTCGTCATTTTAAAGAAAAATATTTATAACTTTTACAAACCTTAAATAATCCTTTTATTTTGTTGACAATAATTTCATTATTCATTAATTTATTATTTTGTTGATTGTTGAGACCCAAGACGCTTTCCCCTGGCAAAATGTTCGGTTTCCGTACTCCAACTAAAAGTACTGAGGATAGTGCCAAGAACACGAGTCTTCAGAGCTCCCCGAACGTGACAGAGAAGGCAGGGCCTTCTACTAATAAGGAACAAACGGTACAGGTCCCTAATGTAAGAAAGAGCATTGGAGAATGGGAAACAGGACAAGTAGATACGTTAGCGGCAAAACAGACATCTCCAAAAAAGGTAGCTCCATTGGCTCGAACAAAACAGAAAATTGCCCTAACTCAGGAAGCAAAAGGAACAGCCCGCAAAGCAGTTGTTGAGGTTGTAGAAAGCTCACCAAAAGTGGAGACCAATAAATATGTGGATCGCCTAACAGAGGCTCGAGCCTGTCTCCATAAAGCCAAACTACACCTCAACAACTCTCGAAACCTAAGGACTGACATTAAAGTAGAAGTCACTCAGGCCATAGAGAGGCTTTACCAACTGGTAAAAGAGACAGAAAAAGGCAAGAGCACAGAAAATGAAGAAAAATTGAGAGACCAAGGAAAGAAAGAGGAAAGATTGGATGACGAAAGAAGGAAAAGGAAAGAAGAAGATCAAAATATAATAAAGAAATTGGAGGAGCACGGAAAACTTCTAGAAGAAAGCAAAAAAGAAATGGAAAAATTAAGGGAAGAAATCAAAAAGCAAGAAAGTAAAGAGGATAGAGCAACATACGCCAGTATAGTGGCTGGCCCACAAAGAGTCTCGCCTCCAGAAAACACGGCCATGCACTCGGTGATGATTACATCGAGTGATGAAAAAGAGACAGGAGACCAAGTTATGGACAAAATAAGGAAAGTTATGAATGCTAAAGAAGAGGGTCTAAAAATAGACAAGATTAGAAAAGCTAGGGACAGGAAGATAATAGTAGGATGCCGAACAGAGATAGAGATCAATAGAGTTAAGGAAAGACTAAAGATGGCGGGGAAAGACCTTAATGTTGACGACATTAAAAACAAGGATCCGCTTATAATCCTGATGGACGTATTGCAGTACAACACGGATGCGGACATACAAAAGGCCATACAGATTCAGAACAAGCATCTCCTCCAAGATATTCCAGAAAAAGAATGTAGAATGGAAGTGAAATATAGGAAAAGAACCAGGAACCCACTAACATCCCACATTGTTTTAAGAGTCTCACCCCAAATATGGAGCCGCTTAACACAGGCAGGAATAATCCACGTGGACCTTCAGCGGGTAAGGGTGATGGATCAATCGCCCTTGGTCCAATGCTCGAGATGCTTGGGCTACGGACACAGCAAACGTATCTGTAATGAAACCACTGATGTCTGTAGCCATTGTGGAGGCCCACATCTGAAAACTGAATGCGATAACTGGCTTACCGGAGGAATCCCAGACTGCAAAAATTGTAACAAGGCAAAGCTAGAGAAAAGAGAGCATAACGCATTTAGTGGGGACTGTCCGGTGAGGAAGAAGTGGGAAATACTAGCGAGGTCCACCGTGGCTTACTGCTAAAGTTGTCCCAAGGCTCAATAGGGAACCGGGTACCACAAACCACCGATATCACGTCGCACAGGCGAATCTTCAGAGATGCGAGCTAGCCACGGCCGAAATAATAACAGAGGCAATCAAGAAAAAGCTAACTTTCGCCATGATACAGGAGCCCTATATCGGCAGCATAGGCCAAATGAAGAATTACCCAGGAACCAGAATAGCGCAAAAAGACAGACGCCCTGACACCGAAAAGGTGAATAAGGCAGCTATTGCGCTGTTTGACGACACCATCGACATGACCCCATGCCCTTGTCTGATGACGGAGAACATAGCAGTCGCTAAGATGAGGACAGGGGCATGGGAGGTGGGGGTGGTGTCCGTCTACCTGGAGGGAGAAAAGCCGATTGAACCACATCTGAAAATGATCGAAGCGGCCGTGGTGGGATTACGCACCAAAAACGTGATACTCGGTGGGGATGTGAATGCCTGGAACACCTGGTGGGGCAGCCGAAGGACAGACACTAGGGGAACAGAGGTCGCTGCAAAACTCGACGAGCTAGAACTTCACATCTTAAACAAAGGAGCTGAACCTACTTTTGATACATACAGAGGCGGGAAGAGGTTCACCAGTTGTGTGGATATCACAACCTGCTCGACTAGCCTACTTGGAAAGATAGATAACTGGAGACTTTCAGAAGAAATAACTAGCTCTGACCACAGGACAGTCCTATTTGATATAAATTTAGGAAAGTCATTAGGTACTGACATTAAACGCACAACTAGGATATATAATACTAGAAAAGCAAACTGGAACGAGTTTCGTGAGAAACTAGTCCAGATTTGGAACAATAAGCAATTAAATAAAGCAGAAATAGATAAAGTTAAAACTACACAAGAATTAGAAAATAAAATAGAATTATTTACTAATACAATAATTGAAGCATGTGAAGAAAGCATACCAAAATTAAATAATAAAAAACAAATGGGACTGTCCTGGTGGACCCATGAGCTCACACAGCTTAAAAGGAAAGTCTCCAGGTTGAAGCGTCGAATTGCTCACGCGGCGCCGGTTCGACGAGAATGGGTGGTCGAGCAGTATAAAACAGCTAAAGAGGAGTATCAGCAAAAAGTGAAAAAGGCCCAGACCACAAGCTGGAAAGAGTTTTGCAGCAGACAGGACAGAGAAACAATGTGGGACAGCATATACAGGGTGATAAGCCGTACAATGGTGCGACAGGAGGATACTCCACTGGTCTGTAACGGAGAAGTTTTAGAGGGTGAAAGGTCAGCTAGGATCCTGGCGGAGACTTTTTATCCTGAGGACAAGATTGAAGATGACGACACGGACCACACACAAATAAGAGAAATTGCAAAGACCGTGAACGAAGGGACACATGATAGTCCATGTGACCCGCCCTTTACTGAGAATGAGCTGATGTGGTCCGTGTCAAGTTTTAACCCAAAAAAGGCGCCAGGAGACGACGGACTTACTGCAGACATTTGTGGGGTGGTAATCACTCTAGAATCACCATTGTTCTTGGCACTATTAAATAAATGTATCAGTTTAACATACTTTCCCATCCGGTGGAAGAAGGCCACAGTGGTAGTACTGCGGAAGCCTGGTAAGGATAATTACACACACCCGAAATCATACAGGCCGATTGGGCTATTGCCTGTACTAGGGAAAATTTTTGAAAAATTAATAATTCGAAGAATAAAGTGGTACACTGTGCCAACAATAAGCCGACAGCAATACGGGTTTATGCCGCAGCGCAGTACCGAAGACTCCCTCTATGATATGATGCGGTTAATAAGAACTAAGCTAATGAACAAAAAACTTATCCTGCTCATATCATTAGACATAGAGGGAGCCTTCGATAATGCATGGTGGCCCGCAATAAAATGTAGACTCGCGGAAACGGCGTGCCCAGTAAACCTGAGGCGCCTTATAGACAGTTATCTTAAGGATAGAATGGTTAGCGTCAGGTATGCTGGGGCACAATGGAATAAAAAGACAACCAAAGGGTGTGTGCAGGGCTCGATAGGGGGTCCGATATTTTGGAACCTTCTGTTGGACCTACTATTAAAATCGTTGGTCGAACAAGGAATTCATTGCCAGGCTTTCGCTGACGATGTGGTTCTGATATTCTCGGGGGACTCAACTGGGCAGTTGCAGGACCAGGCGAATAAGACCCTCGCACAAGTCCAGAAGTGGGGAGTCAAAAACAAACTTAAGTTTGCTCCACAAAAAACAAAAGCGATGATCATTACTAATAAGCTAAAATATGACTCACCACTTCTGGAAATGGGCGGAGAGCGCATCGAGCTCTCCAGGGAGATCAAAATACTCGGCCTCACAGTTGACGACAGGCTCGCCTTCAACACACATATTAAGAATGTGTGTTGTAGGGTACAGAACCTGTATCGTCAGCTGTCGAGAGCCGCAAAGATCCATTGGGGCTTAAACCCCGAAATAATCAGGACTACATACATCGCAGTGGTGGAACCAATAGTGATGTACGCGGCTAGTGCGTGGGTAACAGCAACCAACAAAAACAAAATTAGAAAGCAGCTCGACATGGTGCAGCGGGGATTCCTGCAAAAAATAGTAAAATCTTACAGAACAGCATCACTACACTCGGTCCTACTGCTCGCTGGGTTGCTTCCACTGGACATGAGGGTCCGGGAAGCAGCCTCGCTTTATACGATAAAGAAAGGATTCTCCCAGCGAATAGTGGGTGATCGAGAGGTGGAATGCAAAACAAAGTACTCACAAACACCACATCCCGCGGATCAGGTCGGGTTGAAGTTTACATGCCTGGAGGACGGTGCACAAATCAAACAATGTGACAATAAGACCCTTAGCATCTTTACAGATGGAAGTAAAATAGAGGGGAAAGTCGGCGCGGCGTTATCCATTTGGAATGACGCCGCGGAGACGAGTACCCGAAAACTGAAATTGGAAAATTTTTGCACCGTCTACCAGGCAGAGTTGCTGGCTATACGCGAGGCAAGCGTATATGCACTTCAAGACCCAGCACCAATTTGTAATATTTACAGCGATTCGATGTCTGCTCTCCAAACAATTGTACAGGACGTTTCCCTCCATCCCCTAGCGGTGGAAGTCAGAAAAAATATCATAAACATTAATAAAAAAGGAAAAACGCTCAATATATTTTGGGTTAAAGCCCACGCAGGATTGGAGGGAAACGAGAGAGCAGACATACTAGCAAAAGAAGCCGCTACAAAAATTAAAAAGAAACCGGATTATGGAAAGTGTCCTATCTCATACATCAAGCGACAAATCCGACTGGAGTCGCTTGATGAATGGAATAGGCGCTATAGAGAAGGAGAAACGGCCTCCACTACAAAAATGTTTTTCCCAGACGCCATCGATGCCTATAAATTAATTCGGAAAATAAACTTGGACCCAATAATGGTCCAAATAATGACAGGACATGGTGGGTTCTCCAAATATTTATATAGATTCAAGTGTAAAGAGAGCCCAGCGTGTCCATGCGATCCAACAAAAGAAGAAGACGTAGAACATATTATAGCAGAATGCCCAATATATGGTAGAGAAAGAAGTGATGTAGAAATAGAAATAGGTGTAAAAATAAAGGTAGAAAATGTCAATGAAATAATTAGAAATAAGCACATTAGAAATAAGTTCCTTAAATTTTGTAAGCACATAGCAAGTAAAGTAGTAAGTAAGAACAAGTAGAATAAGAAAACGGGCTCTGTAACATATATATATAAAAGTATATCGTGTAAACAGTCCCATTTAAATAGGTAAAAGTAAGAACTCTAATGTAAATAGAAAAAATATATATATAGTAAAAAATACAGTACCAAAAACAATAATAAATAAAGAAAAACAATAGAAATGGTGAAAAAAGTAACACCAAGATGAAAAAAGTCCTTGATCTCTACATGTCAGGGGAATCAGATTTAAAAAAAAAAAAAAAAAAAAAAAAAAAAAAAAAAAAAAAAAAAAAAAAAAAAAACCTAACCTAACCTAACCTAACCTAACCTAACCTAACCTAACCTAACCTAACCTAACCTAACCTAACCTAACCTAACCTAACCTAACCTAACCTAACCTAACCTAACCTAACCTAACCTAACCTAACCTAACCTAACCTAACCTAACCTAACCTAACCTAACCTAACCTAACCTAACCTAACCTAACCTAACCTAACCTAACCTAACCTAACCTAACCTAACCTAACCTAACCTAACCTAACCTAACCTAACCTAACCTAACCTAACCTAACCTAACCTAACCTAACCTAACCTAACCTAACCTAACCTAACCTAACCTAACCTAACCTAACCTAACCTAACCTAACCTAACCTAACCTAACCTAACCTAACCTAACCTAACCTAACCTAACCTAACCTAACCTAACCTAACCTAACCTAACCTAACCTAACCTAACCTAACCTAACCTAACCTAACCTAACCTAACCTAACCTAACCTAACCTAACCTAACTTAACCTAACCTAACCTAACCTAACCTAACCTAACCTAACCTAACCTAACCTAACCTAACCTAACCTAACCTAACCTAACCTTGAACACAGCCCTTTGTAGTTCCCCTCTCACTCGTTGTTCTGGCATAGTTAATTACGATTTTTCGATCTTGAAGGTAAGAGCCAACCATATCGTAGAGGTTTTTGGGACATTTCTTTTTGGCTAGTTGCAGTTTTAATGCTGGCCACCATGCGTTGTCAAAGGCTCCCTCTATATCTAATGAAACAACAAGGACGATCTTCTTATTCCTCACTTCGTTATTGATATATTTCAATAGATCATAGAGGGCGTCCTCAGTACCACGTTGAGGCATGAACCCATACTGGTTTTTATTAAGAGTTGGGAGGATGTACCACTGGAGTCGGCCCACCATCAACTTCTCGACTATTTTTCCGAGTACTGACAGAAGACCTATTGGTCGGTATGACTTTGGATGTGTATAGTCATCCTTTCCTGGCTTACGGATGATGACCACGTGTGCAGTTTTCCACTGCTTGGGAAAGTACGCCAATTTCAAGCACTTGTTGGCTATCGCTAAGAATACCTTCCTGTTGCAGTTTATTGCAGCGGAGCAGATGTCAGCTGTTAGCCCGTCTGGTCCAGGGGCCTTTTTGGGGTTTAGTGTTTGTAACACTGATTCAAGCTCCGCTTCTGCAAAAGGTGGGTCATCTCCTGACAAACCTAGGTCTTTGTTGATTTTCGTCAGCTCTCGTATTTTGGTGTGGTATGGCTGATCTGTTTCCACACAGTCGTCAGGGTAAAATGTTTGGGCCAAGAGTTCTGCCGACTCTTCTGGTGTCAGAGTTTCCCCTTGGATGTTTCTTAGGAGCATGTCCTCATATCTTCTTGAGGATTTCCGGATAACTCTGTAAATTTTATCCCACATGCTCTCCCTTTCCTGTGTCGTGCAGAATTCCTTCCAGCTTTCGGTTTGCGCCTCCTCAACTTTTATGATGTATTGTTGTTTAAAACTTATGTATTCGTCTATTACGTGTTGTCTTCTGCTTGGTGCCGCATTTCTAATACGTCTTTTTTTCCTATGGACTTCTTTTTTGAGTTGGTTGAGGGATTTTGACCACCATGGGGGCGTTGCATTCACCCCCCTCATGCCCATTTTCGGAATAGTCTCATCACAAGATTCCTGGATTGCTTTTGTGTAGGCTATTGTGATGGATTCCAGATCCTCATGGATTTCCGCCTCCTCAATTAGTGTGGGAGTTATGGCTCTTTCTTTTAGAAGGGATCTAAAGCGTGTTGAGAAGTCCGACCAGTTTGCCTTTCTGGTGTTGTATTTGCGCGTTGTACAGGGCCGTAATTGTGTCAAGACTGCTTTGGTGCGCAGTGTAAACATAATCGCGTTGTGGTCTGATGTAATTAGGCTTCTCTCCACTCTCCAGTCCTCCACATTGCCCAGAAGTGACGAACTGCAAGCAGTGACGTCTACTATGCTCGAACAAATTCTCCCCCTTCTGTATGTTTCGAAGGTAGGCGTGTCACCCGTGTTCAGAATATGGAGATCCATTTCATTGAGGAAGGTGTTATATGCCGCGCCTCTTTCATCTTCGGAATTACTTCCCCACCATTGGCTCCAAGCATTTATGTCTCCAGCCACTATGATGTTGTTTGTGTGTAGTTTTGCGCAAGCTGCTTGGATTCGCCTAAGGTAGGGATTTATATCTTGCTCTCCCTCGAGGTAAACTGACACGACTCCCAGTTTTAAATTTCCTGCAACGAGAAGTACTGCCGCTTCTGTTTCGGTAACCAGCTGTGGATCATGGATGATCTCCAGCTGGTCTCCGAAAATCAGCACTGCGGCTTTTACTGGTTTTTGTCTATTCAGGCTGCATTGAACTACTCGCGTGCCGGGATGTTCTTTAATAACGCCATTTTTTCCCACATAGGGTTCCTGTACTATGGCAATCGACACTCCTTTATCCGATGCAACCTGAAGTAGTTCCGCCGTTGCTACCCTGGAGCGTTGCAAGTTCACCTGAATGATTTTGAGGTCTGACCTACTAATGTTGGAGTTAATATTATTATGGTTGCCCTTAGCAGTAAGATATGCGGGACCGTGCTATTGCATCCCACTTCTGCTTTTCCCGGCAATCAAAGCTAAAAGCATTGTGTGCCAGGTCCGTATCGGCGCCGTGCGCTTTGAGGCAATTTTTACATCGGGGGGGTCTCCCCTCCAGTCTGATCGGGCATTTGTCCCATGAGTGAGTATCTCCGCAGTGACTGCAGAGTTCCTCCTTTTCATGGCACACTGCTTTTGTGTGGCCAAAACCGAGGCATTTTGTGCATTGCACAAGGGGAGAGTGATCCATTATTGGTCTTCTTTGGAGGCCGATGTAAACTTTACCCGCATCAATGAAGCGCCTGTGCACTTTTGGAGAGAGCTCAAGTACAGGATGGCACTCTTGTGGATTCCTCGCCTTTTTCCTGTATCGAACTCTGACTGTTCGCTCTTTCTCATCGACGTCATGCAGAAGGTGTTTGTTCTGCGCCAGTATATTTTCTACGATTTCGACGTCTGTGTGATACGATAGCACGTCCCTGATTATCGCCAAGGGATTGTTTGTTCTGGCAACCTCTACTTTTAAACTTTTATTTGTCTTAACTCTGTTTTGGACAAGGTTAAGATCCTCCTTGGTGTTGCAACTGAGGACGACTTTTTGGTTTTTCGCCTTCCTTACCCTGTCTACTTTGGCTCCAGTCTTTTTTGTGTCTAGAGCCTCCCTGATTCTCTCAATAATGTTTTCGGCTGTGTTTTTGGAATCAGTTGATGTAATAATGAGCGTGTGATTGGGTTTAGGAAGGGGAGGGCTTGCAGCCACTCTGGCGTATGTCTTTTTTGGCTTTGTTGCCGCTTCGCCAGTTTGTGCAAGCTCTGTTGCTAGACTTGGGGCTGTAGGTGATGAGGCCCGTTGCTTCTGCTCTCTCATCGTCCTCAGCTCGGATGACATCGCACCTAAGTGTTCTTCTATAGGTTGAAGATGTTCCCTTATGCTGGTTTGGAATATTTTACTGGAGTCCGCTGAAGGTAAGATTGAAAGTCCGGATCTGATACTTGTATCTATCTCCTTCAGCGAACTCTTCATTCCGTTCAGCTCATTTTCTAACGTTTTATTTATTTCCTCTGAGGGGTGGGATGGTGGTGACTCCAGGCGTAACAGGGTTTTTTGACCTGTCTCCAGAACCTTCTTGGTGTTGTTTTCGGACTTTTCGATGACTCTGCGCATTTCGTCCAATTGAAGTTTGAGTGTTTCCACACTAGATTTTACTCCAGTAAGGTCCACTCTTAGGTGAGATAAGATGTTGTCTGCACCTTCTTGCTTCTGCTGACTCAAGTTCGACTGAATCACACCTATGCGCTTGTCTAAGTCCGTCACAGCTTTGAATAGGTCACTCGTTTTACGGAAGGGCTCTTGGGTTTCAAAGTTCAACCAACCCCGTATCGCCTTGGATTCCTGGAGGGTATTTTTTATATCTGTCCTGGCATGGCCTAGCTCGGAAGCCATTTCCTTCATAAGCTGGGTGATGATCTTGTTATGGGCTCGCTCCACTCGCATTAGTTCTTGAGCGTTGCGTGAGCGTTCCCTTTCTAGATTATGCTTATGTCTAGATCTGGAATCTGACAGCGCCAGGACCATCTCGTAGAGGGACTGCAGACTCTCTAAAGCTGTTAACTTACACTCCCTCTTCATATTCCCTGCCATTTCTAGCGCTTCCTTCCCTCTCAGAAGCATTTCGTTCGCTTCTTTTGTTGCCATATCCATTTCCACCCCCAAGCGCCTGTTGGAGTTAAAAAGCAGGCTGGGTCTTCCTTTTTCCGGTGCCTCCGATAATGGTGATTCCGGCGCAGATGTGATTGAAAGTTCTTCGTCGGATAAAACTGGAAGTGGATGAATTTCTTCCTGCTTCCAGTTGGCTACTTTGTCGATAGCCGCATCTACCGGGTCACAAACGGAGGATCGAATCGAGCTGTCGCTTTTAATTGAAGTTTGCGACATTTTAGTTCGTAGAGTGGGGGTGTGCGAAGAGGCATTTTTGCTTGTTTTAGATGCGTCTGTCGGAGCAGAGTCCGCTGGACGTTTTTCTGTTGCAAGATGAGATGATGGCTGCGACAACTTCTCGCTAGGTGTTGCTTTTGTTAAACTGGATTTTGTCAGTACTTTTTCCCGCAGCGATCGTGGAGGTCTAGGTGGAGCAACAGAAAGGTTTTGGGAAGACTTGTTTGAAGAAGCAGTCTCCACATCCGACAAGATTACTTTATTTCCTGACATAATTACAAAAATTTAAGGATTCTCTAATTGTAAGTTGCCTTAGTAGCTATAAATATAAGTAATGCCTTATAAGATATTATACAGTATTATATATATATTTTTTTAATATTTAATGATATTTATTATATTTTTTTTTTGTGAACTCACTGCTGGTGTTCTTCGATGGTTGAATTGCAGTGAGGAGTACGATGGACGCGAAGAAAGAGCCCGTTGTGGGATCTCCGGTTGGTATGCTGTGAGTCCTGGAGAATGCTTGAGGTGTTATTGTCCGGGTTGGTATCGGACTATGGTGGAAAATCAAAGTTCTGTAAGGGCCAGAAGGTAGAGCTCTTTTTCCTGATTCAAATGAGCCCGTACACGGGGGGTCTAGCTCCTCTGGTAAACAAGTTATGGCTCGCGGGGGAGAGGTAAGCCTCGAGGGGGGGAGGGGGGGGGGGAATTCACGGGAAGCTTATATATAGTATAATAAAAAATGAGGGGCGTTGGTAGTTGGGGGGTGGGGGGGTGGGGGGGGGGGAATTCGTAAGGAGCGTATATCTGGTGTAAAATTAAAGATTGTAGGGATTAGGAGGGTAGGAAGGGTGAAAGAGGGTGTTAAAGGTGGGGGGGGTCAAGGATAGGGGTTGTTATAAGGGGGGGGGGGAGGTGATATGTGTGGTGGGGTCTTGAGAAACTGACTCAAATGAGTCCAAGCTCGGGTAGTCAGGACTAAGGGGTCTAGGAGTTCCCTCGGGGTTTACCTGATGGCCGTTGAAAGTGTCTCCAGCTGCGGCGATTGTATGCTTGAAAGATTCCTCGGTCCGTCTTCGAAGGCTCCACTGAAGTCTGCACCGTCGCCGGACGCCTCGTGTTCACTGACTCGCTTTAACCTCAACGTCTGAAAGCACGTTGCAACCACGTGGTTTGAGGTTGAGTTGTTAATTTTAAGGAGTCAATAACTTCTGCGTTTGTGGGCCGATTTCCTTGATTTTTTCGCCGTTTTACTGATCTTTATAGCGACTCTCAAATACTGATGTGTACTTGGCAATTTTGCTGATGGTTTCGACACTATTTATTCCCAAAGTTAAGGGGCTACTGCTCCTAAACCAGCCAATGCACAGAGTTCTCCCCAGTTACACTGATGAACTGCACACTCAAAAACTTTTTCACAGCACTTCCACTCGCGTAGCTCAAAAATTGCTACTTTTTAAGCAATTTCTCCGTGGAGCTTATGTTGAATATGTCACGTTCCGATGTGTGGGTTCTTGAGATGATGGAAGGAGGGAAGATGAGAAAAGAGGGAAGAGTGATACGGCTGTTTTGGTTGAGGGCTCATGTAGGCACGTCTGGAAATGAGAGAGCTGATGAGCTCGCCAAGGCGGCGGCACTCCGGGAGACAGCCACTCTAGACTACGACAAAATCCCCATGTCCTACGTTAAAAAGAAAATCAGAGAGGAAACCGTTCGAATCTGGCAGGACAGATACGAGACCTCGACCACTGGGCAAGTCACCAAAATATTCCTACCGGATGTTGCAATTGCATACCGGATAGTGAGAAAAACGAAGTTGACACCCACACATGTACAAGTGTTAACAGGACATGGTGGAATTGCGGAGTACTTGCACCGCTTTAAGCTTAAGGATACACCAGGGTGCGAGTGCGATCCCAATGTCAGTGAGTCAGTGTGGCATGTGATTCTGGAGTGTCCCCGCTATCAGGCGGCACGTCTGGATCTCGAGTTTTGCATTAACACCAATCTTGAAAAGTCTGACCTACACAGAATCATCGAAGACGAAGACGAAAGGCCCAAATTTCTGGCATTCGTAGAGTCCATCTTTCGCGCTGCTGCAAAGCGTAACGCCACAAACTATCCATTCCCCAGGCAGCAGCAAACCGAATTCGCAGAGGTCTCCGTAAAAGAGAAGAGCATCCCAGCCAATAAAGCAGAACATCAGCTATTAGCATGCGCTGAAAGAGGTAACCCAGGCCTGAGAATTCGAGGAGTAGCTCTCTTCATGGATAACAACACAGAGCGTTTCGGCTTAAGTTTTTGCTTAACAACTGGCCGAAACTATGTCAAAATATCTCCCGGTCTCGCAAGCTTACTAAACGGCAGTACTCTCAAAACGAGCATGAAGCGCAAAACATATGAGGCGCTAGTTGAAATAGAGGTTGCAAAGCAACGATGTCGAATAGTAAGATCGAAAAACAAAACGATCTTGCTGTTCACATGGAGCGAAGAAAAAACCCCATTCGCCCAGGCATGCTCACTGCTAACGAGACTCGGTGAGGAGGAGACAGCTGTCATACCCCGCATCATAAGTGTGGATGCCATGGTGGTCCTATATGAGAAAGGTGAAGTCATGGACCACATTGGTTGCATAAAAGCCTCAAACAAACATGAAATAGTCGTGTATGAGGATAGGGGTGAAAACCTGAGCTTCCTCAAACATCATGACTCGACAAAGGCAACCCAACATCTTGTAGCAAATTCAGAGACACTTAGTGGTTCAGAACGCCTGCAACTGAAAACGGCCAAAGAAAAGGCCGCAGCCAGGGAAAAACTTAGCAAAAGTTCTGAGTCACAAAGCGGGGTAAGTGCACTAATTAAAACCATCGGTGCAGCGGCCCAGAGTATTCCAGGAAGAGCAATGCGAAAGTTGAGTAAGTTAAGACAAGCCGATAACTTAATAAGAGAGCCTCCAAGAGTACTCAAGAAATCCAAACCCACCCACACTAGACCCTGCTCGGGACGTGTCAGCCCTCCAAGACTTCTACCGGCGGTCGAGCCTAAAGACCACATAATCAACGCTTTCCTAGAGTTTAAGGCCCTCATAAAAGCAACTCTTGAGGTGAACCAAACTACTTGCAAGAATATCTTACAAAGTTTCCACCTCGGTAGTCATGAGTTCCTTGGAGTGCAGCTCGAGGAAGCAGAGGCCGCAATTTATGACAACAAAACATCTACTGTCATAAAAGGTAAAATGGGT
This sequence comes from Parnassius smintheus behrii, assembly GCA_036936625.1. Taxonomy (NCBI): domain Eukaryota; kingdom Metazoa; phylum Arthropoda; class Insecta; order Lepidoptera; family Papilionidae; genus Parnassius; species Parnassius smintheus. Next base: position 31,688 of record JAUPFT010000018.1, read on the forward strand.
CATCACATGGCGGCTTATAGCGGGTCGGCGGGCTTCGTAGCCTTGGATGAGGAGGAGACAGAACGACAGGGAAGATTAGTATTCAAAACCCCACCCAACGACCCTATTGTGGTCACCGCCCGTTGTACCAGGGTGATGCTAGAGGACAGGATCCTGAAAATGGCGGAAACCATCTCGGGAGCCTGTGCATTGGGAGATCCTTGGGAAAACTGGACGGTGCCGACGATAAATTGGGTCAATGGAGTCCCGGGATGTGGCAAAACAACTTGGGTTATAAACCAATTCGATGCGGAGGATGATTTTATTGTCACAACAACAACAGAAGCAGCTAAAGATCTTAGAGAAAAGTTAGCCAACCGCATAGCCACTGACGCAAAAACAAAAGTGCGCACTATGGCCTCAGTTTTAGTAAATGGTATGAGAAGGCAAAAGGGAAGATGTACTCGACTTTTAGTCGACGAAGCTCTCATGAACCATTTCGGGGCCATAGTAATGGCAATGCGGCTAAGTGGAGCCGAAAAAATACTGCTTTTTGGTGACATCAATCAACTCCCTTATATCGACAGGGAAAACCTCTTTGCGATGCAATATACTCGCCCAAGCCTCGTAACCACTATCAGCCAAGAGCTCTTGTGTACGCACCGGAATCCGATGGATGTGGCATATGCCCTGAATGAAATCTACAGTGGCATTTATTCATCCAGATCTCAGGTGCACTCACTAGAAAGGAAGAGGTACACGGGAGCCGTCATACCAGGTACCGTGCCCGACACCTTATATCTTGTATTTACGCAAGCAGAAAAGGAGTCCCTTACCAGCCAGGGATATGGTTCGGGTCCCGGGTCGCGAATTTTAACCGTACATGAGGCCCAAGGTCTCACATACGGGAGAGTGGTCATAATGAGGACAACAACAGAGAAGCTCAAAATTTATGAAAGCGTCCAACATGCAGTAGTGGCAGTGTCCAGGCACACAGAAAGCTGTGTTTATTACACGGACGATTGCGACGATGCAACTGGAAGGCTGGTTGAGAGCGCAATGGCTGCGACAACGAAAAGAATCAAAGAATATAATCTGAAAATGGCAATTAGAAACAGAGACGAAGCGATTGTGGAAGCCCTGTCAACAGATATCACAAACAGTTAAAGATGGAGCACTCTCCACGATATTAAGTACAAGGAAAAGGAAAAAAAAAAAAAATCTGGTAACATAAAAATTTACATAGCATGTAAGGCCATGTACATTAACCACGAAACCACAGAAAAAAAAACATAAAACACAAAGTGGGTCGACAATTATTATGTTTAAACATCAAAAAAAAAGATAAGTAACAACGATGCCCACAAAAAAAAAAAACCAAAAAAAAAAAAAAAAAAACAAAACAAAAATAATAATGAAAAAAAAAAAAAAAAATATTATAAAAAAAAAAAATATAGCGATTAAGTGCATGTCGCATGTAAGCATATTAGTTTGCAGACCTTAAGTATGTAAGATAATAGAAATATAAAAAAAAAAAAAAAAAAAAAAAAAAAAAAAAAAAAAAAAAAATCCAAAAAAAATATATATATGTGAACTCACTGCTTAGGCTTAAATATTTAAGTAATGTAAGTAGTGTAAGGAGTATATTTATAACAGCATTTTAAAAGTTAATAAAATAAAGTAAAGCAAAAAAAAAAAAAGGTACAGACTTCGAGTCTGTAGAGTAAACTTATTGTAATAAAAAAAAAAAAAAAAAAAAAAAAAAAAAAAAAAAAAAAAAAACCTAACCTAACCTAACCTAACCTAACCTAACCTAACCTAACCTAACCTAACCTAACCTAACCTAACCTAACCCACTAAGTACACATCGGAACGTGACATATTCAACATAAGCTCCACGGAGAAATTGCTTAAAAAATAGCAATTTTTGAGCTACGCGAGTGGAAGTGCTGTGAAAAAGTTTTTGAGTGTGCAGTTCATCAGTGTAATTGGGGAGAACTCTGTGCATTGGCTGGTTTAGGAGCAGTAGCCCCTTAACTTTGGGAATAAATAGTGTCGAAACCATCAGCAAAATTGCCAAGTACACATCAGTATTTGAGAGTCGCTATAAAGATCAGTAAAACGGCGAAAAAATCAAGGAAATCGGCCCACAAACGCAGAAGTTATTGACTCCTTAAAATTAACAACTTAACCTCAAACCACGTGGTTGCAACGTGCTTTCAGACGTTGAGGTTAAAGCGAGTCAGTGAACACGAGGCGTCCGGCGACGGTGCAGACTTCAGTGGAGCCTTCGAAGACGGACCGAGGAATCTTTCAAGCATACAATCGCCGCAGCTGGAGACACTTTCAACGGCCATCAGGTAAACCCCGAGGGAACTCCTAGACCCCTTAGTCCTGACTACCCGAGCTTGGACTCATTTGAGTCAGTTTCTCAAGACCCCACCACACATATCATCTCCCCCCCCCCCCTTATAACAACCCCTATCCTTGACCCCCCCCCACCTTTAACACCCTCTTTCACCCTTCCTACCCTCCTAATCCCTACAATCTTTAATTTTACACCAGATATACGCTCCTTACGAATTCCCCCCCCGCACACCCCCACTCTACGAACTAAAATGTCGCAAACTTCAATTAAAAGCGACAGCTCGATTCGATCCTCCGTTTGTGACCCGGTAGATGCGGCTATCGACAAAGTAGCCAACTGGAAGCAGGAAGAAATTCATCCACTTCCAGTTTTATCCGACGAAGAACTTTCAATTACATCTGCGCCGGAATCACCATTATCGGAGGCACCGGAAAAAGGAAGACCCAGCCTGCTTTTTAACTCCAACAGGCGCTTGGGGGTGGAAATGGATATGGCAACAAAAGAAGCGAACGAAATGCTTCTGAGAGGGAAGGAAGCGCTAGAAATGGCAGGGAATATGAAGAGGGAGTGTAAGTTAACAGCTTTAGAGAGTCTGCAGTCCCTCTACGAGATGGTCCTGGCGCTGTCAGATTCCAGATCTAGACATAAGCATAATCTAGAAAGGGAACGCTCACGCAACGCTCAAGAACTAATGCGAGTGGAGCGAGCCCATAACAAGATCATCACCCAGCTTATGAAGGAAATGGCTTCCGAGCTAGGCCATGCCAGGACAGATATAAAAAATACCCTCCAGGAATCCAAGGCGATACGGGGTTGGTTGAACTTTGAAACCCAAGAGCCCTTCCGTAAAACGAGTGACCTACTCAAAGCTGTGACGGACTTAGACAAGCGCATAGGTGTGATTCAGTCGAACTTGAGTCAGCAGAAGCAAGAAGGTGCAGACAACATCTTATCTCACCTAAGAGTGGACCTTACTGGAGTAAAATCTAGTGTGGAAACACTCAAACTTCAATTGGACGAAATGCGCAGAGTCATCGAAAAGTCCGAAAACAACACCAAGAAGGTTCTGGAGACAGGTCAAAAAACCCTGTTACGCCTGGAGTCACCACCATCCCACCCCTCAGAGGAAATAAATAAAACGTTAGAAAATGAGCTGAACGGAATGAAGAGTTCGCTGAAGGAGATAGATACAAGTATCAGATCCGGACTTTCAATCTTACCTTCAGCGGACTCCAGTAAAATATTCCAAACCAGCATAAGGGAACATCTTCAACCTATAGAAGAACACTTAGGTGCGATGTCATCCGAGCTGAGGACGATGAGAGAGCAGAAGCAACGGGCCTCATCACCTACAGCCCCAAGTCTAGCAACAGAGCTTGCACAAACTGGCGAAGCGGCAACAAAGCCAAAAAAGACATACGCCAGAGTGGCTGCAAGCCCTCCCCTTCCTAAACCCAATCACACGCTCATTATTACATCAACTGATTCCAAAAACACAGCCGAAAACATTATTGAGAGAATCAGGGAGGCTCTAGACACAAAAAAGACTGGAGCCAAAGTAGACAGGGTAAGGAAGGCGAAAAACCAAAAAGTCGTCCTCAGTTGCAACACCAAGGAGGATCTTAACCTTGTCCAAAACAGAGTTAAGACAAATAAAAGTTTAAAAGTAGAGGTTGCCAGAACAAACAATCCCTTGGCGATAATCAGGGACGTGCTATCGTATCACACAGACGTCGAAATCGTAGAAAATATACTGGCGCAGAACAAACACCTTCTGCATGACGTCGATGAGAAAGAGCGAACAGTCAGAGTTCGATACAGGAAAAAGGCGAGGAATCCACAAGAGTGCCATCCTGTACTTGAGCTCTCTCCAAAAGTGCACAGGCGCTTCATTGATGCGGGTAAAGTTTACATCGGCCTCCAAAGAAGACCAATAATGGATCACTCTCCCCTTGTGCAATGCACAAAATGCCTCGGTTTTGGCCACACAAAAGCAGTGTGCCATGAAAAGGAGGAACTCTGCAGTCACTGCGGAGATACTCACTCATGGGACAAATGCCCGATCAGACTGGAGGGGAGACCCCCCCGATGTAAAAATTGCCTCAAAGCGCACGGCGCCGATACGGACCTGGCACACAATGCTTTTAGCTTTGATTGCCGGGAAAAGCAGAAGTGGGATGCAATAGCACGGTCCCGCATATCTTACTGCTAAGGGCAACCATAATAATATTAACTCCAACATTAGTAGGTCAGACCTCAAAATCATTCAGGTGAACTTGCAACGCTCCAGGGTAGCAACGGCGGAACTACTTCAGGTTGCATCGGATAAAGGAGTGTCGATTGCCATAGTACAGGAACCCTATGTGGGAAAAAATGGCGTTATTAAAGAACATCCCGGCACGCGAGTAGTTCAATGCAGCCTGAATAGACAAAAACCAGTAAAAGCCGCAGTGCTGATTTTCGGAGACCAGCTGGAGATCATCCATGATCCACAGCTGGTTACCGAAACAGAAGCGGCAGTACTTCTCGTTGCAGGAAATTTAAAACTGGGAGTCGTGTCAGTTTACCTCGAGGGAGAGCAAGATATAAATCCCTACCTTAGGCGAATCCAAGCAGCTTGCGCAAAACTACACACAAACAACATCATAGTGGCTGGAGACATAAATGCTTGGAGCCAATGGTGGGGAAGTAATTCCGAAGATGAAAGAGGCGCGGCATATAACACCTTCCTCAATGAAATGGATCTCCATATTCTGAACACGGGTGACACGCCTACCTTCGAAACATACAGAAGGGGGAGAATTTGTTCGAGCATAGTAGACGTCACTGCTTGCAGTTCGTCACTTCTGGGCAATGTGGAGGACTGGAGAGTGGAGAGAAGCCTAATTACATCAGACCACAACGCGATTATGTTTACACTGCGCACCAAAGCAGTCTTGACACAATTACGGCCCTGTACAACGCGCAAATACAACACCAGAAAGGCAAACTGGTCGGACTTCTCAACACGCTTTAGATCCCTTCTAAAAGAAAGAGCCATAACTCCCACACTAATTGAGGAGGCGGAAATCCATGAGGATCTGGAATCCATCACAATAGCCTACACAAAAGCAATCCAGGAATCTTGTGATGAGACTATTCCGAAAATGGGCATGAGGGGGATGAATGCAACGCCCCCATGGTGGTCAAAATCCCTCAACCAACTCAAAAAAGAAGTCCATAGGAAAAAAAGACGTATTAGAAATGCGGCACCAAGCAGAAGACAACACGTAATAGACGAATACATAAGTTTTAAACAACAATACATCATAAAAGTTGAGGAGGCGCAAACCGAAAGCTGGAAGGAATTCTGCACGACACAGGAAAGGGAGAGCATGTGGGATAAAATTTACAGAGTTATCCGGAAATCCTCAAGAAGATATGAGGACATGCTCCTAAGAAACATCCAAGGGGAAACTCTGACACCAGAAGAGTCGGCAGAACTCTTGGCCCAAACATTTTACCCTGACGACTGTGTGGAAACAGATCAGCCATACCACACCAAAATACGAGAGCTGACGGAAATCAACAAAGACCTAGGTTTGTCAGAAGATGACCCACCTTTTGCAGAAGCGGAGCTTGAATCAGTGTTACAAACACTAAACCCCAAAAAAGCCCCTGGACCAGACGGGCTAACAGCTGACATCTGCTCCGCTGCAATAAACTGCAACAGGAAGGTATTCTTAGCGATAGCCAACAAGTGCTTGAAATTGGCGTACTTTCCCAAGCAGTGGAAAACTGCACACGTGGTCATCATCCGTAAGCCAGGAAAGGATGACTATACACATCCAAAGTCATACCGACCAATAGGTCTTCTGTCAGTACTCGGAAAAATAGTCGAGAAGTTGATGGTGGGCCGACTCCAGTGGTACATCCTCCCAACTCTTAATAAAAACCAGTATGGGTTCATGCCTCAGCGTGGTACTGAGGACGCCCTCTATGATCTATTGAAATATATCAATAACGAAGTGAGGAATAAGAAGATCGTCCTTGTTGTTTCATTAGATATAGAGGGAGCCTTTGACAACGCATGGTGGCCAGCATTAAAACTGCAACTAGCCAAAAAGAAATGTCCCAAAAACCTCTACGATATGGTTGGCTCTTACCTTCAAGATCGAAAAATCGTAATTAACTATGCCAGAACAACGAGTGAGAGGGGAACTACAAAGGGCTGTGTTCAAGGATCTATCGGTGGACCAACCTTTTGGAATGTTATCCTAGACTCACTGCTGCACCAACTTACGAACGAAGGGGTGTATTGTCAGGCATTTGCAGATGACGTTGTCTTGGTGTTCTCGAGTCACTCAACGAGTGCCCTGGAGCAACAGGCCAATGACACTTTAAAAAGAGTAAAGAAGTGGGGAACCCAGAACAAGTTAAAGTTTGCAGCGCATAAAACAAATGCAATGCTTGTCACTAAAAAACTTAAATTTGACCACCCCAACCTGCAAATGTCCGGCAGCAGAGTAAACCTCGTAGAGGAAATTAAAGTACTCGGTCTCATCATTGACCGTGGACTCACCTTTAAGCCACATGTAGCAGCCGTATGCAAAAAAGCGGCTGACATATACAAACAGCTTGCATGCGCGGCCAAGGTGACCTGGGGTCTCAATGGTGAGATTGTAAGGACAATATACGTTGCAGTCGTCGAACCCATAGTGATGTACGCTTCGAGCGCGTGGTCCTCAGCAACAGAACTTCAGATGATCAAAGACCAACTCAACACGTTGCAAAGGGGCTTCGCGCAGAAGATCTGTAAAGCGTACCGCACGGTATCGCTCACTTCCGCGCTTGCCATCTCGGGTCTGCTTCCGTTAGACCTGAGAATAAAAGAAGCGTCCAACTTGTACCAAACCAGGAAACAAGGCACACTGGACTATTTACCGCCAGGAAGAGAGCTTGAAAACCGTGTAAATCACTTGGATCAACCTCATCCCTCTAAACTCGTCAAATTGGAATATGAGCTACTGGAAACAATCGAAAACACAAACCTCCACCAACTAACCGGCCCTCACATATACACCGATGGAAGTAAGATAGAAGGGAGGGTCGGAGCAGCTTTAACGTGGTGGGAAGATGGCAGGGAGATCAGTAGTTCCACCTTTAGACTGGATCCATCCTGTACAGTTTTCCAATCGGAGCTCTATGCCTTGCTCAGGGCGACCAAACTAGCAGAATCGAGCACTGAACCTGTCGTAAACATCATGAGCGACTCGAGATCTTCGCTCGATCTGCTGGCGAACCCTAAAGCAAGCCATCCCCTATCAAAGGCCATCCAAGAAAGCATAGGGAAGATGAGAAAAGAGGGAAGAGTGATACGGCTGTTTTGGTTGAGGGCTCATGTAGGCACGTCTGGAAATGAGAGAGCTGATGAGCTCGCCAAGGCGGCGGCACTCCGGGAGACAGCCACTCTAGACTACGACAAAATCCCCATGTCCTACGTTAAAAAGAAAATCAGAGAGGAAACCGTTCGAATCTGGCAGGACAGATACGAGACCTCGACCACTGGGCAAGTCACCAAAATATTCCTACCGGATGTTGCAATTGCATACCGGATAGTGAGAAAAACGAAGTTGACACCCACACATGTACAAGTGTTAACAGGACATGGTGGAATTGCGGAGTACTTGCACCGCTTTAAGCTTAAGGATACACCAGGGTGCGAGTGCGATCCCAATGTCAGTGAGTCAGTGTGGCATGTGATTCTGGAGTGTCCCCGCTATCAGGCGGCACGTCTGGATCTCGAGTTTTGCATTAACACCAATCTTGACAAGTCTGACCTACACAGAATCATCGAAGACGAAGACAAAAGGCCCAAATTTCTGGCATTCGTAGAGTCCATCTTTCGCGCTGCTGCAAAGCGTAACGCCACAAACTATCCATTCCCCAGGCAGCAGCAAACCGAATTCGCAGAGGTCTCCGTAAAA
>JAUPFT010000018.1:45000-80000 GCA_036936625.1 Parnassius smintheus behrii
TTAAGACAAGCCGATAACTTAATAAGAGAGCCTCCAAGAGTACTCAAGAAATCCAAACCCACCCACACTAGACCCTGCTCGGGACGTGTCAGCCCTCCAAGACTTCTACCGGCGGTCGAGCCTAAAGACCACATAATCAACGCTTTCCTAGAGTTTAAGGCCCTCATAAAAGCAACTCTTGAGGTGAACCAAACTACTTGCAAGAATATCTTACAAAGTTTCCACCTCGGTAGTCATGAGTTCCTTGGAGTGCAGCTCGAGGAAGCAGAGGCCGCAATTTATGACAACAAAACATCTACTGTCATAAAAGGTAAAATGGGTCATCACATGGCGGCTTATAGCGGGTCGGCGGGCTTCGTAGCCTTGGATGAGGAGGAGACAGAACGACAGGGAAGATTAGTATTCAAAACCCCACCCAACGACCCTATTGTGGTCACCGCCCGTTGTACCAGGGTGATGCTAGAGGACAGGATCCTGAAAATGGCGGAAACCATCTCGGGAGCCTGTGCATTGGGAGATCCTTGGGAAAACTGGACGGTGCCGACGATAAATTGGGTCAATGGAGTCCCGGGATGTGGCAAAACAACTTGGGTTATAAACCAATTCGATGCGGAAGATGATTTTATTGTCACAACAACAACAGAAGCAGCTAAAGATCTTAGAGAAAAGTTAGCCAACCGCATAGCCACTGACGCAAAAACAAAAGTGCGCACTATGGCCTCAGTTTTAGTAAATGGTATGAGAAGGCAAAAGGGAAGATGTACTCGACTTTTAGTCGACGAAGCTCTCATGAACCATTTCGGGGCCATAGTAATGGCAATGCGGCTAAGTGGAGCCGAAAAAATACTGCTTTTTGGTGACATCAATCAACTCCCTTATATCGACAGGGAAAACCTCTTTGCGATGCAATATACTCGCCCAAGCCTCGTAACCACTATCAGCCAAGAGCTCCTGTGTACGCACCGGAATCCGATGGATGTGGCATATGCCCTGAATGAAATCTACAGTGGCATTTATTCATCCAGATCTCAGGTGCACTCACTAGAAAGGAAGAGGTACACGGGAGCCGTCATACCAGGTACCGTGCCCGACACCTTATATCTTGTATTTACGCAAGCAGAAAAGGAGTCCCTTACCAGCCAGGGATATGGTTCGGGTCCCGGGTCGCGAATTTTAACCGTACATGAGGCCCAAGGTCTCACATACGGGAGAGTGGTCATAATGAGGACAACAACAGAGAAGCTCAAAATTTATGAAAGCGTCCAACATACAGTAGTGGCAGTGTCCAGGCACACAGAAAGCTGTGTTTATTACACGGACGATTGCGACGATGCAACTGGAAGGCTGGTTGAGAGCGCAATGGCTGCGACAACGAAAAGAATCAAAGAATATAATCTGAAAATGGCAATTAGAAACAGAGACGAAGCCATTGTGGAAGCCCTGTCAACAGATATCACAAACAGTTAAAGATGGAGCACTCTCCACGATATTAAGTACAAGGAAAAGGAAAAAAAAAAAATCTGGTAATATAAAAATTTACATAGCATGTAAGGCCATGTACATTAAGCACGTAGATTATGTTGATGATTACATAAGGGAAAAAAAAAAAAAAAAAAAAAGAAAAAAAAAACATAAAACACAAAGTGGGTCGACAATTATTATGTTTAAACATCAAAAAAAAAGATAAGTAACAACGATGCCCACAAAAAAAAAAAAAAAACCAAAAAAAAAAAAAAAAAAAACAAAACAAAAATAATAATGAAAAAAAATATTATAAAAAAAAAATATAGCGATTAAGTGCATGTCGCATGTAAGCATATTAGTTTGCAGACCTTAAGTATGTAAGATAATAGAAATATAAAAAAAAAAAAAAATACAAAAAAATACAAAAAAAATCCAAAAAAAAATATAAATATATGTGAACTCACTGCTTAGGCTTAAATATTTAAGTAATGTAAGTAGTGTAAGGAGTATATTTATAACAGTATTTTAAAAGTTAATAAAATAAAGTAAAGCAAAAAAAAGTACGGACTTCGAGTCTGTAGAGTAAAATTATTGTAATAAAAAAAAAAAAAAAAAAAAAACCTAACCTAACCTAACCTAACCTAACCTAACCTAACCTAACCTAACCTAACCTAACCTAACCTAACCTAACCTAACCTAACCTAACCTAACCTAACCTAACCTAACCTAACCTAACCTAACCTAACCTAACCTAACCTAACCTAACCTAACCTAACCTAACCTAACCACACACACTCTCCACGATATTAAGTACAAGGAAAAGGAAAAAAAAAAAAATCTGGTAATATAAAAATTTACATAGCATGTAAGGCCATGTACATTAAGCACGTAGATTATGTTGATGACTACATAAGGGAAAAAAAAAAAAAAAAAAAAAAAAAAAAAAAACATAAAACACAAAGTGGGTCGACAATTATTATGTTTAAACATCAAAAAAAAGATAAGTAACAACGATGCCCACAAAAAAAAAAACCAAACAAAAAAAAACAAAAACAAAACAAAAATAATAATGAAAAAAAATATTACAAAAAAAAAAATATAGCGATTAAGTGCATGTCGCATGTAAGCATATTAGTTTGCAGACCTTAAGTATGTAAGATAATAGAAATATAAAAAAAAAAAAAAAAAATACAAAAAATACAAAAAAAAAATCCAAAAAAAATATATATATGTGAACTCACTGCTTAGGCTTAAATATTTAAGTAATGTAAGTAGTATAAAACTATTATTTACGGATTTTGTCGCGTTTAATTACTTTTAATTTATTTTTATTATTATCAGTCCCCCCCGTGACCATGGGCGCTGTAAAGCACCCGAAACGTCGGGATAATAATAAAAATAAATTAAAAGTAATTAAACGCGATGGAATCCGTAAATAATAGTTTTATTCAATGTGTAGTGTTCGCGTAAATTTAAGAAATCATAATGTAAGTAGTGTAAGGAGTATATTTATAACAGTATTTTAAAAGTTAATAAAATAAAGTAAAGCAAAAAAAGGTACGGACTTCGAGTCTGTAGAGTAAACTTATTGTAATAAAAAAAAAAAAAAAAAAAAAACCTAACCTAACCTTACCTAACCTAACCTAACCTAACCTAACCTAACCTAACCTAACCTAACCTAACCTAACCTAACCTAACCTAACCTAACCTAACCTAACCTAACCTAACCTAACCTAACCTAACCTAACCTAACCTAATCTAACCTAACCTAACCTAACCTAACCTAACCTAACCTAACCTAACCTAACCTAACCTAACCTAACCTAACCATAGCTGTTGACTGTGGAGATGTCAGATTCATGACTTGTGTTTGCAGATTACGGATTGTATCTTTAATATTTGACATGTTACTGGCAATATCATTAATGCGAGGATCTTTCCATGAGTTTAGAGCCAGCGCAATGTGTTCAATACTTTCTTTGTCCGCTACGTTATTTTTAAAGACGTTGATGTCAGAACCAAGTGCATTAAGCTTTTCCATGATGCCACTTACTTGTTTCTCTATTGACGCCAATTCTTCCCTATTGTATGTGTGTTCTTTCCTTAGTTGTTCACCAGTGATGCAAGTAGATAGATCTTGGCTTGTTTTGGTTGATATTTCATGTATTTCTTGTTTTATTTTGTATATAACTTTTATAGGGTCATCCATTTCGTAATTTAGCCAACCCCTTATTGCCTCTATCGATTTTTGCGTTTCCTGCATGACCTCTTGGATGACTTTAAGTCTCTGAGTATAGGTGGATTGAAACTCTGTTAGCTGTTTCGTATGTGCTCTTTCAACTCTCACCAGCTCTTTCGCTGCTCGACTGCGTTCCTGTTCTAAAGCCAGTCGATGACGAGAGCGTGAATCAGAGAGTGACAGCACTGTTTCATAGAGGCCTTGTAAGCAATCATGTACCTCCTGCTTGCACTCGCGCTTCATGTTTCCGGCTTTTTCCAGGGCCTCTTTGCCTGCGAGCAAAAAGTCGTTTGCTCGCTGTGTGGCGAGGTCCATGGAAATTCCAGCTCGTTTGTAAGCAGGTGGCAAAATGCTAGACCTCCTACTTTCTCCACTTACCATACTTTCGACATCTGACCACTCATCATCCGTGCGGTGCACTGGTTTGCATAGTCCTAGAAGACCAAGCTCAGCTTCAATGTCAAAAGATGTACCATCATCAGTGGCAGTTTCGGGTCCCTTTGTTTTCATAGTTACTATATTGATTTGTTCAGTCGGTTCTCCCACAATAATATTACTAGTGACAGACTCGGAGGTGGCCTCGCCTTTCTCAGCCATTCCACTATCCATTCTATCTGTATCTTCTGACACTTTTTTGGAGGAAGCTGCGTTTTGCATGAGGACTTTCTTTCGTAATGTTGGCGCCGAGGAGGGACTAACTCCTCGAACCGACCTAGACGTGGGTTTAGTCTGTTTCGCCAATTCTACACAAGATTTGCTCGATTTGACCGACATTTTTATTTTTTTTTTTGTTAGAGTCGATTTCCAAAGCTTTACGTAGAGTCAGAAGATTTATTACAATGTGGGGTATGCAAGGTAAGGCTTTCTATCAGCTATGCAAAAGACTCAGTGTGCCAAAAGTCACCGTCTTCGAATAACGTTCACAGACTCTATGTAGAGTCGGTGAGGTAAAATATCAATAGAGCTGGTGTTAACAATCACTTTGTCGAAAACCGCAGCTCAATAGGAGCCTCCGTTCCAAAGATATGACAAAATGAAATTTGTCAATATGGCGGAACAAGATGGCTGACTTAGTTCTAATTTTGTTTTTATGCTCTTCTAGTACTCCTAAAATACCCGAGTTTGGGCTCAATCTTCTCAGTGAACTGCCGGCCGTCCAGTAATGGTATAAAATAAGTGGGTTATTTAGGTGGTTGCTTTTTTACTTTAAAGTAGTCCTCTACTTATATTAACAAGTATATTGAAAACCGCAACTCTCTATGAACAGTGGTTAGTGAGATATCTTCGTTCAAAGTTTTTGACGTTTTTCCAAGATGGCGACCGAAATTAAAAACTTTGTATATCTCAGTAGTGGAAAGAGGTAGACCCCCCGACCTTGGTATTGCTAGATCGGTCTCGGTGCGTTCTATTTATTGATATCATTAAAAAATATACTTTTTGTGATAAAATTCAAGTAAAATACAAAAAACAGTAAAAAAGTAGTAAAATAGCAATAACTTTTGAGGGATAAGTCCGAAAATTTTGAAAAAAGTGTCAATTACTTACAATTTTAATTCTGCTTCCGAATATTAAATATTTGGCAATGTAGACCCTCCGGAACTGGGACCACGTGTTTAAAAAATTTTACAAAATTAAGAATATCTCCGAATTTTCTTGCGAGAAAAATCTGAGATTTTACAAAATATTAGATTATTCTTTTTACTACAGATATACAAGTTAAAAAAGATAGGTACCCGATTTAGTTTTCGAGTTATTTGGTGTTAAAATTTCAAATTTATGTAATTTTCCGGTCTTTACTTTATAAAATCTTATAGAGTGCACCGATTTTTATATGCAATATACCAAATAAAAGGTCTTAAGAGGGGCTACCAAAATTCAAATTCAAATTTTGCCGCACACTTCGAATTCCGAAAACACGTGGCCGCGTGGTTCTGAGAAAATCCCTTATAACTTGGGATTTTCTTAATGAAAAATTCCGGAAAAGCGAAGAAAATGTGCACAGTACAGAGCCTCAAATTATGGGATCAAAAAAAGTATGGGTAACAGCTTTAGTTTTCGCAGCGTTTAGCAAAATATGGTCAAATTTTACCTGATTTTTATGAAATTTGGCAAAATTCTCCAATATCTCTTCAGACAAGATAGTGTACTTGCAACCACTGCATCCAACTTAAAGCTGACACATTTCCGCACAATTCGATATATTGCACTTCACTGTCACACCAAATTAACTATTTTTCCCGATTTTTAGAAAGCGGAGCTCACTTAAAACGATGCTAACGCTTCGGCGGATGGCGCGAACTGGCTATAACCAGTCTTATGTAGATTAGACAAAATCACTGAGGACATAAAGGAATTAAGAGACTACGGAGTGAGCCAAAGTGCGTTTCAGAATAACGCAGGTTTGGGTACGGAGCTGGCAATTGCAGAAATCAGAGACAAGCTTAATCATCTAGAGACATATAACTGTAGCACCATAACAAACCAAATAATGGAAAGTCCCAAAAATGTCCCAATAAAAGAACAACAAGCCACTCGCCCAATAAAGTCTTATGCAGAAGCACTTACTTCACCACGGTTTGCTCTTGTTGTTGAATCTTTGGATCCCAGACATACAAGCGAAGATGTTGTTAACACTATAAAGAGCAACATCGATGTGGTGCAACTTGGAGTAGGTATTAACAATATAAGAAGGGCTAGAAATCAGAGGGTGCTTCTCTCATGCGACAATGACGAGGACCGGCAAAAGCTTCAAAATGCAATAAAAAACTCGAATCAGAAGCTTACGGTCTCAAAGTCAACAGCTAAAAACCCACTACTTAAATTAATAGGAGTAGCTAATGATCTAAACAATGTAAAACTAGAAGAGGCATTAGTTAAACAAAACATGAAGCTCCTAAAACACATCGAAATAGAAAAGATTAAGGCTAAGGTCTTGAGACGAATCAAGGGGAGAACAGCGGCAATTAACAATATAATATTAGAAGTAAGCCCTGAGGTATGGAAGGCACTGAAAGACCAAAGACTGCATGTGGGATACCAAGTGGTACCCGCCCTGGACCAATCTCCTGTTCTGCAATGCTACCGATGTATGGGATTTGGACATAGGGCTAGAGAATGTCGGGCAGATAAATCAACCTGCGGGAATTGCGCAGAGGACCATGACAGTAGAGAATGTCCACGCAGTAATGGAGCACCAACTTGCGCCAACTGCACTAAAAACAAAATCGTAGGTGACCTCAGTCATGTAGCATACAGCAATGAATGTCCAGTGTGGCAGAAATGGGATCGCATAGCCAGGTCCTCGGTAGCATATTGCTGAGATTGATCAGGGTATTAACATCGAGCAATTACGGTTAAGTACACACTCCTCTGCTGGGAACGCACCAAATTCAAACTCAGCAGATACACAAACTACCAAATTAGTACAGGTAAATCTTGGCCGAGGAATGGCAGCGTTTAATGAATGTCTTCACATGGCAATAAGACAACGCGTTGCGTTGCTTCTACTGCAAGAACCGTATGTAGGTGCAAAAGCACATGTAGCTTGTAATCGTCGCGTAATTCAAAAGACTACCAGTAATAGAGACAAACCGGTTAAATCGGCAGTCATCGTTGTTGATCCAACCTACTTAATCATAGAAAATCCAGAGCATGTTAGCGAAAATATTGTAGGATTTATAGTTAAAATAGGAAAACTTGTTGTAGGCATTATAAATGTGTATTTAGAGAAAGACGGTAACATAGAAGATGATATAAGGAAGATAACAAGAATTGTGCAAGATATGGACACGGAAAACATCATTCTAACAGGCGACTTTAATGCAAGGAGTCTCTGGTGGGGGAGCAGAGCTGAGGACGAGAGGGGTTTACTTTTGTCGGAAATGATAGCTGAACTGGATATGAATGTCTTAAATCAGGGCAGTGACTCCACCTTTTACCAATACCGAGGAGGAAAGTTACATAGCAGCATAGTGGACGTGACCTGTTGTACGTCGGCAATCCTACATAAGATGGAAAGATGGAGGGTGGACCCCGATTTTGTCACACTATCTGATCATCGAGCCATACAGTTTCAAATGAGAATTAATATTGACAAACAGAACGTCGTGCTAAGGAATTCCACTCGATTATTTAATACAGCTAAGGCAAACTGGTCTCTTTTCAGAAACGATTTGAAAGAAAGATTAGAAAAGGAGAACGTAATAGAGGATAAAATAAAAACCATACAAACACCAGAGGAATTGGATGATATCGTAGACGCATATGTCAAACAAGTAAAATTAGCATGCCAGAAATCAATACCAACTATATCTAAAAATGTCTATAAAACTTGTACACCTTGGTGGAATGCACAGCTAGAAACAGAACGACGTAAAGTTATACGACTTAGAAGAAAGATAAAGTTCGCCAATACAAGACGTAAACCGCACGTTATTCAGAATTTCGTGGAGGCAAAAGAAAAGTATGTTAATAATATAATGTCAGCAATAACTACTAGTTGGAAAGAACTATGCACTAGGCAGGAAAAAGAGACTGTATGGCAAAGTATATACAGAATAATTAAAAGGTGTAGTGTAACTAATGAAGACAAACTGCTGAAATTAGGCGATGAAATTCTCACCGCAAATGACTCTGCTATGTTATTGGCAAAAAATTTCTACCCAGATGATGAGAAAAACAAAGACACTGAAGAACAAACCAAAATTCGAGAAGAAGCGGACAAAATCACTAACGAACTAAGGAAAAACTCGACCATTTCCCATCGTAATTTTACAGAGGTAGAAATAGAAGCTGTTTTAGATAAAATGGATCCTAAAAAAGCACCAGGAGAGGATGGCATTACCTCAGATATATGCTATCAGTCTTATAAGGCCATACCTTCAGCACTAATGGCTATCTATAATAAGAGTCTCGAAATAGGTTATTTCCCTAAAACCTGGAAAAAAGCTATAATAAAAATTATCCCAAAACCTAACAGAGAGGACTACGCGGTACCCAAAGCTTACCGTCCTATTGGCTTACTTCCAATATTCGGAAAGATATTAGAGAAACTTTTTGTAACCAGGCTTCTTTGGCAATTGGGTAAAGAAGGTAAACTCAACAGCCGACAATACGGATTTATGCCGCAACGCAGTACGGAAGACGCCTTGTACGATGCAATGTCTTTTATAAAACAGGGGCTCGAGGAAAAAAAAGTTGTTGTGGTGGTATCCCTGGATATAGAAGGGGCATTTGACAATGCATGGTGGCCTCAAATAATAAAAGAAATGCAGAGAAAACAAGTGAGCCAAGATATTCTGAGATTGATTACCAGTTACCTTTCTTCGAGATATATATCGTTAAAATATGCAGGTGCAGTAGTAACTAAATCCACCACCAAGGGGTGTATTCAGGGATCAACCTGTGGGCCTATATTTTGGAATATTCTCTTGGATCCACTCCTCGAAATGACATCACATCTGAAAGTACACGTTCAGGCTTTTGCCGACGACATACTCGTCATTGCAAAGGGTCACTCAGCAAAATCCATTGAGGAAGAACTGAACCCAGCCTTGGATCAAATAGTTGCATGGGGTAAAGCCCGTAAGTTAAAATTTGCACCACAGAAAACACAAGCAGTTATAATAACTAAAAAAATGTCTCCAGAACTACCGCAAGTAAGAATGGATAATGTTTATGTTCAACCATCAGCGAGTCTAAAAGTACTTGGAGTCACAATTGACAAAAATTTAAGATTCACAGAACACATTGATGAAGCCCTTAGGAAAGCTATCAATCTATATAAAAAAGTGACTAGAACAGCAAAAGCACAATGGGGACTAAACTCCGAAATAATAAAAACTATTTACATAGCGGTAGTAGAACCTACGATCCTCTACGCGGCAAGTGTTTGGGCCGCAACGGTGAAGAAAGAATATGTGAAGAAGAAACTTGACCGTATCACAAGAATGTTTGCTGTCTCGATCTGTAAAGGACATAGAACAGTCTCCTTTACTTCCAGTGTTCTACTAGCGGGAATATTTCCTCTGGACCTTAGAGCAATAGAACATCTAAAACTGTATGAAATAAAACGGGGGAAGCCCCTAACCCAACTTCCAGGAAGAATTTGCGAAAAACCAGAGAATCCATTTTACCTACCACATCCAGCCGATAGGCATCGTATACCTTTTGAGATTATTACCTCTGAGGAAGAGGAAAGTTTGATTGACTCCCAAATAACAAAATTATACACTGATGGAAGTAAGATTCAAGGTAAAGTCGGAGGAGCTGTGACAATTTGGAAGAACAATCAGGAAATACGAAAATCGACCTTTAGGCTGGAAAATTACTGTAGTGTTTACCAAGCCGAGCTCGCAGCAATATTAAGAGCACTAGATCTGATGCACAAACATAAAGACCTAAAGAAAGGCATTATCCTAAGCGACTCACGCTCTGCCTTAGAATGCCTGAGTGACACATCATCTCTGCACCCATTAGCTGTGAAAATACGGGATCGAATAGAGTCACTATTAGACAAAGGTGGCGAAGTTAAACTTTGCTGGATTAAAGCACACATCGGCTTAGCCGGTAATGAGAGAGCCGATGAACTTGCGAAAAAAGCCGCACTTTCTAACAAGCAAACTCCAGCTTATGACAGATTCCCCCTGTCCTTCGCGAAGCGACTTGCCAGGGACTCTACTTGCATAGAGTGGCAGCTACGATATAGTGCAGCAACAACGGGAGCTGTAACGAAGAAATTTCTACCGGACATAAAAGAAGCGTATAGAACACTCAAGCATATAAAAATAGACAATCTCAAAGTACAATTACTAACTGGACATGGAGGTTTTAAGGCTTATTTATATAAATATAAGCTAGCGCAGTCGCCATCTTGTGTTTGCAGTAGAGACGAAGAAGAAAATATCGAACATCTATTAATTGACTGTCCTAGATTCGCCATACAACGACTTGACTGTGAACAAAAGATGGGGATGGCGCTTACTATTAATAATTTAAGAAATGCAATTAACAACGATGACTGTCGGAGCCATTTCCTTAAGTTTTCAGAAGCTGTTGTACGCTCTGCGGGTAAGGCAAATGGATCCAAACTAGTATAAGTTAGAATATAAGTTTTTAATAGTTAGTTAGTTTATATAGATAAAACAGTCAAATGTACCGTAAAGACACTGTAATGTATAGTGTAAATTAAAATGATTCGGAAAAAAAAAATGCTTATAAGATTGTAGAAATTATTATAAGATATTGGATGGCGCACAAAATAACTTGAATTAACAGAATATATCTATATGCTATACAGTTTTTTTATATATTGTATAAAATATTGATGTATAATAGTAAAACTTAAACAAATTTATCAATAGTTTTAAGCATAACAAATGTCAGAAATAATGATAGTAAAAAAAAAAAAAAAAAATGGTAGGAAATGGTTGTAAATTGTACTTGCTGTAATAGTATTCCATAACATCATAATAATATGTATAATATATAGACAAGAGAAATTAAAAATAAAAAAGAAAAAAAAAGTATAATAAAATGTAAGGAAAAAAAAAAAGTATTATTTTAGAAGTAGATGTACATTATATAAGATAACGGGTGGCGCACTAAAGAGCTTAATTAAACTTAATTTAAGTACCATATATTATATAACTTTTCAATAATTGCAAGAATACAGAAAAATAATGTTACCTTAAATGGTAGAGAATACTGTTGAATGAATAAGAATGATAATAGAATAAAATATCAATGTGTAATAGCAAATTTGAAACGAATACATGAACAATAACAATAATAAATGTAAAAGAAATATAATTGTAAACAGTAAAAGATAAGGTTGAGAGAAAAAAAAAAAAAAAAAAAAAAACAAAAAAAAAACGTAGCTGAATCTTAAGTTAGGATATATAATATGATAAGTAGGCTATTAGTGATAAGAATAAATTAAGTTGTTCAGTGAAAAAAAAAGAATAAAAAAAAAAAAAAAAGAGGATTATAAGTATAAGTAATAAACTAATACAGTAAAAAAGGGTGCTGCATGTATAGCAGCAGTAACAGAGATTAAAAAAAAAAAAAAAAAAAAAAAAAAAAAAAAAAAAAAAAAAAAAAAAAAAAAAAAAAAACCTAACCTAACCTAACCTAACCTAACCTAACCTAACCTAACCTAACCTAACCCAACCTAACCTAACCTAACCCAGTCCGGTGTCAACTGCCGTCCCGAACGCCACGTTTCTGAGTTGCGCCGCGCTTAAAAATTCGTTTTAGTAGGTTTTTTACGTCCGATTTTTGTGTGCTATACACCAAAAGACGCGGCTTAACTTGCGGCTTATAGTCCTGCAAATTGTTTTTAATTCGGAGTAAAAGTGAAAAAGTTACAGTGAAAAAAGTGAAATTTGAAAAATTTCAAATTTTCAAAGTGAAACGCTGAGTGTTTAAGTGCTGTTACCCTAGTTTTTTAAAGTGTGGCCTTGTACCTACACACGGCCCCCACATATGCTAGAAATTTGGAAATTTTCTGGGCCATAGTCTCGGAGAAAAAGCCAAAAAAACAAGTACCACGTGGGCACGTGTTTCAAGAAGGAAAATCGTGCGGCTATTTTTGGAGTCGCAATATCGTAGCCAGCGTGGAGAGCAGCCGGGAGCAAATTCCAGAACTCTGATAAGTTAAGTGGCTGCGGAGTAATTGAACTTTTAAATTTTGTGAAATTTTTAAAATTTAATATTTTTAAATCTTAAGCGAAGACCCCTAGTTTTTATTACTAAATAGTGTTAAGGTTAATATAAGATAGGTATACAAAAATTTTCAGATTTTTATCGTAAGTAGTTTTTAAGATAGGATTTTTTAAATTAATTTTATGACCACGTGTTTTCTTATATAACGTGGTATGTGGTATAAAAATATATGTATCTAATAAAGATACCTTTAGTATCTTATAGAAATTTTTGTGAAATTTTAAAACTAAATTTGGCCCTTAAAAATTGAAATTTTCTAAAAAATTTCACAAATTTTGTTAAAAATTTAATTAAAGGGGGCTTAATACGCTAAGTTACAAATTTCACTGTTATATAGACACCGAGACCTTTTAAATGAGCCCAAACACGGGCCAAATCGGTTAAAAGGCGCCCGAAATAATTTCTTGTGGTCTAAACTGGCGGCCATTTTGGAAATATTTAAACAGATATAACTCATGACCTAGAAGTCGTAGAGAGTTCCAGTTTTCAAGGTGGAGCTTAGGGCGACGGCTTCTATCCGCTACTATACTTTTTAAGCGTTTTGGAGCTGAGGGGTTTCGGGTCATTGAGGGGTACCTGAAACGATAGAGTGAGCGAGGACAAGCCTATTGAGCCCAAACACGAGCGTTCTGCGACCACTGGAAGGAAAATTTTTCGGGGTCGAAGATCGATTTTGACAGTTCTTGAACTGTCAGACTAGACTTCGGACGCCGATAATATCCGAACCGGAGGTCGTGGAAGGCTCTGGTTTTCTCTTGGGACAAAGGCAGCATCTCCGCTATCCCATTAGCAACCTTTCAGGAATTTTCAGGGCCTGAAAGTTTTTTCAGTCTAAACCCTCAGCAAGTTGTAGAGCTCGGCGAGCCCAGTTGGGAAACCCCAAGCACGGCAGGTTTTGGACGAGTAGTCGCGGAGAGACCGCTTGTAACCGGATTCTGGTGGCCATCTTGGATCGGCGACCGGAAATTTGGGCTGCTGTTTCTGCGGGACCCCTGGGGCTGGGACAGTCGTGTTGGGGTTTAAACGGAAGGGCTCGGGGAGATCTACAACTGCATTTACTTAGATTGACTCTAGGTAGAGTCGAAAAATTTTAAAATTTATTTTGACCAAAATTGGCTCCTGAAGGCTCACAAGCCTTAGATTTATCCCTTTTTACCTTCGCAAGGTAAAAATAACTTGGTAGAGCAGGACTCTACTTCAATTTTATTTTTATTTTTAATTTTATAAGATAGGTAAAATTTTTATTTTATTTTATATTTGACAAAGACCCCCCTTTACAGGGTCTAGCAAATATTTTATAAAGGGACAATTTTCCCCGATACATTCGCAATAATTCACATAAATTACACTACACACCGCACCCATACACACTCACACAAGAAATATGTACCGCACACCCACGACCTCTGGCGCTGCCAAAAAGCCCACCACTCCCAGCCCTGCCACCAAAACCTCAGCAGCACAGGACGCTGCTAGGACATTTATTAAAAGACCGGAAGCCAAAAGGAGATCACTCGACAACATGGAAATCTATAAAAAGCAGAAAGAGAACTACGCTGCATTATCGAGTGATCAGCTCCTCCAGGAAATGATGAAAACCTTCGAGGACATACCCTCGAAAGTCCAGGAGTACCCTCAGATGAGGAAAGACATTAAATTATTCCTGGAGGTCCAATCAGACAACGCATAAAAAATCTGGAATCAGAGGTCCCAAAACTAGGGACACCAACAAAAACCTCTTTGTCCGAAGAGCAAGATACAATCATTAAGAAACTGGGAGAGGTGGAAGCGGCACTGACCGAGCGCATAGATGAGATGGAGCGAAGTCTGAAAACGGACATAAAAGGACTCAATAATAACAACGATGACCGAGGCTCCGACATTATCGACAAGATCATCGACAGGATCGACGAGACCAGGGCTGCCGTAGACCAAACGGCCGAAAAAGCCGAGAGTCGAACGCAGGCTCTCCTTAAAGATCTTGCCAGTGGTATTGCCGATGATGTCGTCGCAGCCAAAAAAGAATTCATTGAGGTTGCAAAAGGACTGGCATGCGGACTAAATATAGCCCCAGTCCCTAAGACATACGCCAGCGTCGTAGCAGCCAAACTAGCCCACCGCCCCGCACTTCACTCAATGGCGGTCACCTACGAAGGTGGTCTGGAGACTGCTGACGAGGTGCTCGCCAGAGTGAAAAAAGCGGTCGACGCTAGAGGCACTGGCCTTAAAATTAACAAGGTTCGTAAGGCCAAGAACCAAACAGTAATATTGGGTTGCGACACAGAAGATGAGATGAAAAAAGTTCAAGAAATTATAGAGAGTCGCGGGGACGGACTGAAAGTAGCGCCTATGAGAAATAAAAATCCACTCGTTGTCCTTAAAGATGTGTTTTTAGATAGCGAAGACGATGATATGATTAAGGCGCTCTACGCTCAGAATAAGGACATTTTCGTGGGCCTACCAGAAGAAGATAAGGAAATGGTGGTAAAATTTAAAAAACGCACACGAAATCCCAAGACATTGCACATAATCCTACAGGTGAAGCCTAACGTATGGCGGAGGATGACGGAAGCTGGAGCCCTCTATCTGGACCTCCAAAGGGTCAGAGTCGAGGACCAGTCTCCGCTCATCCAATGCACGAAGTGCCTCGCATTCGGCCATGGTCGGAAATTTTGCACCGAGAGTGTGGACAAATGTAGTCACTGTGGAGGACCGCATCTGCGCGAGAAATGCGCAGACTTTACCGCAGGAAATGAACCGCAGTGCTGCAATTGCTCACACTCTGGGTTGCGGAAGACCGACCACAATGCGTTTAGTGCTGACTGCCCGGTACGCAAAAAGTGGGACTACCTGGCTCGTGCAAACACAGCCTATGCCTGATCCATACGCAGGACATCACAAAACACGTACACACAACCACAAAGCACACAGAAACATAAACACGACACATACAAACACGAAATACATGGCAAAACGAACACAACTGATATACAGAATGTATATTAAATATATACACGACTATATCAGCACAGGAACACATACATACACCACAACAGTAACACAAAACAAAAGAAAAAACAGTACGAAATGAAACTGGCAAAAGAAATGGACAATAAATATGTATAAGTTATTATATATATGTTATTGCCTAGATAAAAGCGTTTTTAAAAAATATAAAAGAAAGCACAAAACAGATGCAACAAAACAGAAAACTCACTAATCCTGCTGAATGTACTACTGTAAAGATCTGGTAAAATTGTAAACTGCAAATTAATGATAATATAAACATATTATACTTACTGTTGTACAAATAACAATTATAAGTAGAGAATTAAGAAACTGAAATAGAATGTTAGAAATAAGACAATAGAGAATATTAGGTATATAATGAAGTTAGATCTATAAATTTAAAAATAGAACTAAGAAATAGGTAACGTAGGAACTAAGAAATATAATGATAAGTAAAATAGTTAAAAGAAAGTACAATAGTTGTAAGTTAATAAATATGTAAAATTAGGAAATTTGTAAATTGAATAAAAATAAGTATGTAGAAATAATAAGATGCTAAGTATAAATAATATTGTAACTAAACAGAAAATAAAATAAAGTGTAAGAAACCTTATTTTCCCGAATAAAATAAAAATAAGCATAGAGTAGCGGGAGTCCCACCCGGCAAAGAATGAGCGTGGATGGATAAAAGAAAGATTAAGTATGCGGCCTGAAAGTGTGAATATATGCGAGAACTGGAATGTATGAGTAATATAGATTAATAAGGACCCGATGATCCCATGATCGGGGAAAAGCATTTAAAAAAAAAAAAAAAAAAAAAAAAAAAAAAAAAAAAAAAAAAAAAAAAAAAAAAAAAAACCTAACCTAACCTAACCTAACCTAACCTAACCTAACCAACTATATATTTGTTAATAACTTTCCCGCAAATTGGTATTTTAAGTTCAAATCTTCTGTAAATAGTGCAGTTGATTGCCCCTCATATTATTTTATAGTTTTTTCAGCAAAGGGGAATGACCAGTCTTCATAGACACTTCGGCCATGAGTGCCCACATATAAAAGCATATAGATATGATAATATGCAATTAAAACAATGAAATGGTAAAGGAATTGCTTTAAAAAAAGTCGGGGTTTTGAAAATATTTGAAGTTTTTATTTTCACAAATGCAGTTTTTTTAACAACTATTTTTATCGATTTTATCGCGTTTTATTTCTTTGATTTTTAATTCCAGACATTTCGGGTGCTTTCCAGCACCCATGGTTACGGCAGACTGAGGTGACCGACGTCCCAATGTCAGTGTTAACCCGGAGTACCTTCAGATTTTTAATTTTTGTTTATTGTCCGATCTACAGAATGAACTTACTGTGTCTAGAAGTCTTGCAGTGGTATGCTTGGGTTTTTAATTTCATTAATTACAGGGTCCTAAGCAGGTGGTAGTACCAAGCATCCTTCCTAAAAAAGAATTTATATATTAGATATTATATAGAATTTATGTAATAAAATACACTTTACGACTAATAGTGATGACTTGCAATTCTAGCCCTAAGTAAAGATCAGCTAGGGCTTAACTTTATTCCTTCCATAATGCTGCTCCTCTGGTTATTACAGAGTTCTATCCGGTAGCAACCATTAAATCTTATATGCTCACCATAATAGTAGCGAGCTTGCTTTAATTGGTATGTGACACAAGCAATTAATATTAAGTCGCTGTAAGTTAAAACAGGAAATTCCCTAACATTTTAAAGTCTACATTTATATTTCTAAAGTCTGCCTGCCCTAGCTCTATTTAGATTGTTTTCCCTAGCATACTCAGAAAAATCATTATTTGTCTCCATATTTTGATGAACTATTTCAAGTATTTGAGCCGCATCATCCCTGTCCCTTATTTTTGTGTGGAATTTATTAACTATAGCAGAAGCCACAGCAGTCTATCATCAAATGTGTAGAAGCCCTGTTAAAGTAATTTTGATGAAATATTTTAAATTCAGTTTTAAAAATGCCATTCACCACCTCTACTACCCATATGGACACATAGTCACGGCTCTGGATTTATTAGCATATCTTGTCATTAACTGAGATTCACCATCTGCTGGAGACATTTCTGCGACCCTTAGACATCCACATCTATCCCCGATTACAAATCAAAATGCAGATGCGTTGTCACCCGTGAGGACTAAGATCATTTTCTCGTTTCCAGTAAAAAGGGTCTCCGGTTCTCTACACTCACCATACAAAACACAGCAGCATTAAGCTACTATTTTACGCTGGTATTCTGTGAGAGGGTGCTCCTTCCCCGGTCGAGCCGACCCATTCATGCTACAACTATACTTCTAATATAACTGCAGCATGGCTCTACCAAGTATAACACACATACATAGTACTTGTCACTATGTATGTTTGCTATCGCAAAATGTAGTTAATCACAAAAGAGACATACTTGCAATGCTGATGGAACTGTTACAACCTGGTAAAAAACATTGTGCTTTTATATAATTAGTTAGCAGTATAGATGTATGATCTAAGCTTTGTTGTTCTGGGTGCAATACATTACTCACTTCAGATTGCAACGAGGACGGACTAGATGATTCAGATGGTTCCCGTTCTGCAGTTGAACATGATGCTGTTCTATCAGTTCATTGCCAGCAATTATGATATACACGGCATGACAACTGAAACAATGTAAAATACAAAAAATGAAGTCAAAGTGAAAAAATAAAAATAAAATAGATATATTTCAAACTCAAATATAAATAAAATATTTATCAAGTTAAATGTTACTGCACAAGGACGGATTTAATGCCCTATATTATTTAATAATTAAGGACTGACAGACTACCAGCAGTCCAAAAACAATGAAAAATCAACTGTCTCCTTTCTTGGTAGTTGATAAAACTGGTTAATCTCATAAATAAGCTAGTATGTTTGTCAGATATAGCTAGGGCAGATGTGAAAAAATAAAACAAGTTCTTGAGTTGATATACAATCAGTGTAAAAACATGTATAATTATCAGATATATGGATCACATTTAATAAATTGAAATGTTAAACATGTTAAACACTTACCTCACGTAGCGCAAATAATTCCTCACGTGGAAAATCGAAGACAAACAATGTGTGTGATCTTATTCTCATAAGTGTCAGTGCCACAGCTAATGTATAGATGTTCAAGACGAACTATTGGTGCATTTTGCGAGTGCCACACTACACGTTCACTGTACTCGAAACTTGTACCTAATAAAGAAGCTACAATTATTATATTGATATTATTCAAGTAAACTCAGTTATAAAGCATTTCTTAGAGGAAGACATACCATATCGTGATATGTACCAACTATTTACCTGCTGTGTTCGAACCAATTGTTGAGAGATCAACAATTGCATTTTACTTTTACAACAATAACACGATAACACGTAATTTAATTCTTGTGACATAACAGTGACAGCGGCCTACCTGTCGGATACGATGTTGCCACTTAACTGTCATAAAATCTATGGAATGATATCGATTTTTATTCGATTAATAATATCATAAAAAGAATAATCTTTGACGCGTTTTAAGTTCTGCACGCTTTTTAAAATATAATTTCCTTTATTTATTGAAACTCTATTTCAAATGTATTTTTAAGAACAGTTAGCTTGTGCTGTATTGTTTTGTTATGCTTTAGAGAATTCGTGGTAAATCAGCTGGAAATTAACTTCTTGAATTATCATAACATGATTCCATTTTAAATGTTATGTTAAAAACAGATAAGAATAACAGTTAACTTGTGCAGTAGCGTTTTGTTATACTCTAAAGAATTCTTGGTAAATCAGCTAGTAATTCGCTTGTTTAATTATCATAACTATAAATGTGAAGGTTGTCAATGAATTCAACCGAGCCTATAACAACGGTTGTTTTAGTTTTTAACGGTTGACTGCCGCTTTTGATGACTTGAAATTAATAAAAACCTATTTTGCGCAATAAGTTTTTTCTCTTTGGTAATGAACAAACCACAGAAACCCCTTTAATGTATAATAGTCCTTTTTTTGATACAAGTAGCACATTTTAAGGAACCGCAAAAACAACTTTGTTATTTATACAAACACTATGAAAAACAAAATAATTTGTTGCTGGCGATAATGATAGTGGTATTTTGACTCGATTTAAAATATATGCTTATTACTACTGAACTCTTCATGGGCCTGCGAGTCCGACTCGCACTGAACCACTTTTTTTCAACATTTAGTTTTATTCTAATAAATAGTTTTTTCGTTTTTTCTCTTTTACTTTAGGTTTATTACCTCTTTATCTATAATAATCAATCTGAGTAAGTAAAGTGTGTAAATACGATTCTTAAATTGTAAAAATAATAATTGGATTTGTACATCTTAGTTTTCTCTCTATCTATATCTCTATTATCTTAATTTTTGAGATTAGCCAAAAAACGTATTCATTGAAAGTAGCGCCCTCTATAATAAAATTAACCCTATATTAGATATCTAAAATTATACATAACAATCTAGTGGTGAAAGAATTCTTAAAGTTGGTCAAGTACTTTACGAGTTAAGCGAATAAAATATTCTTTGATAGTAGCTCCCTCAATAATAAAATGCATCCTACGTTTTAAGCACCATAGCAAAAAACGATTCAACATAGCCTAATCCGTGCGGATTAGGCTATGTTGAATCGTTTTTTGCTTTTTTTGACACAGTAAAAACATAACCATCCTTTTTCGTCTGTAGTCGGTAAACATTTGGTTAATAACGGTTGCGTATCGACTGCTTTGGATAAATATCCATTGTCAACGGTTATTTTAAACCTATATCATAACATCGTAATAATTATCGAAAGATCATATAAGCATTGTAATAATGACACCATAAGTAATCGATCGAAAAGGGGAATCGATTTTTTAATGATTTTTGTGATTGGCAACATTTTTTATTTTATTCACAGACTAATGAATTACGTATTTACCTAATTTTATTTTTATCTTTTCGGTACTTTTAATTTGTGCAAAAATATTCCCATTGTTTTAGGATAAATGAATACCGCGATTAATAACCATAAATAAAGATATATTTTTTTAACAAATGCACATTGTTGGGCGTTCTATGGCCTAATATGGGCATCCCACTTTTAGCCCCCATATAATTAATTTTTATATTTATCTTCTCTTATTATCGTAAATTCGTAATTTTAAACATAAATTCATCTTTAATTTGGCTGGAAATTTGCCTTTTCCGTTGAAATTTACTTTTAAATAGTACAAATAACTGCCCCCCGTATTCCCATATAGTTTGTTTGGTAAATTTTTACATTTAAATATAAAATTTCCATAGTTTTCATCTTTTTATAGTCTTAAATTCATCAAATTTTTAAACTTTTTTAAATTTTCATTTATATCGTTCTTTTTGCTCCTGTTAGGTCCGTATTGTGTAGAAACTACCATCTGCACTCTAATTTCCTTCAGAAATCTCACGAAATACGAAAAAAACACTACTTACCTAAACCGAGGTATAGTGGTAGATCCTAACAACTGCATAAATTTAACTATATATTTGTTAATAACTTTCCCGAAAATTGGTATTTTAAGTTCAAATCTTCTGTAAATAGTGCAGTTGATTGCCCCTCATATTATTTTATAGTTTTTTCAGCAAATTTTAGCCCCCATATAATTAATTTTTATATTTATCTTCTCTTATTATCGTAAATTCGTAATTTTAAACATAAATTCATCTTTAATTTGGCTGAAAATTTGCCTTTTCCGTTGAAATTTACTTTTAAATAGTACAACTAACCGCCCCCCGTATTCCCATATAGTTTGTTTGGTAAATTTTTACATTTAAATATAAAATTTTCATAGTTTTCATCTTTTTATAGTCTTAAATTCGTCAAATTTTTAAACTTTTTTAAATTTTCGTTTATATCGTTCTTTTTGCTCCTGTTAGGTGCGTATTGTGTAGAAACTACCATCTGCACTCTAATTTCCTTCAGAAATCTCACGAAATACGAAAAAAATACTACTTACCTAAACCGAGGTATAGTGGTAGATCCTAACAACTGCATAAATTTAACTATATATTTGTTAATAACTTTCCCGAAAATTGGTATTTTAAGTTCAAATCTTCTGTAAATAGTGCAGTTGATTGCCCCTCATATTATTTTATAGTTTTTTCAGCAAATTTTAGCCCCCATATAATTAATTTTTATATTTATCTTCTCTTATTATCGTAAATTCGTAATTTTAAACATAAATTCATCTTTAATTTGGCTAAAAATTTGCCTTTTCCGTTGAAATTTACTTTTAAATAGTACAAATAACCGCCCCCCGTATTCCCATATAGTTTGTTTGGTAAATTTTTACATTTAAATATAAAATTTCCATAGTTTTCATCTTTTTATAGTCTTAAATTCATCAAATTTTTAAACTTTTTTAAATTTTCATTTATATCGTTCTTTTTGCTCCTGTTAGGTCCGTATTGTGTAGAAACTACCATCTGCACTCTAATTTCCTTCAGAAATCTCACGAAATACGAAAAAATACTACTTACCTAAACCGAGGTATAGTGGTAGATCCTAACAACTGCATAAATTTAACTATATATTTGTTAATAACTTTCCCGAAAATTGGTATTTTAAGTTCAAATCTTCTGTAAATAGTGCAGTTGATTGCCCCTCATATTATTTTATAGTTTTTTCAGCAAATTTTAGCCCCCATATAATTAATTTTTATATTTATCTTCTCTTATTATCGTAAATTCGTAATTTTAAACATAAATTCATCTTTAATTTGGCTGAAAATTTGCCTTTTCCGTTGAAATTTTCTTTTAAATAGTACAAATAACCGCCCCCCGTATTACCATATAGTTTGTTTGGTAAATTTTTACATTTAAATATAAAATTTTCATAGTTTTCATCTTTTTATAGTCTTAAATTCGTCAAATTTTTAAACTTTTTTAAATTTTCGTTTATATCGTTCTTTTTGCTCCTGTTAGGTGCGTATTGTGTAGAAACTACCATCTGCACTCTAATTTCCTTCAGAAATCTCATGAAATACGAAAAAAATACTACTTACCTAAACCGAGGTATAGTGGTAGATCCTAACAACTGCATAAATTTAACTATATATTTGTTAATAACTTTCCCGAAAATTGGTATTTTAAGTTCAAATCTTCTGTAAATAGTGCAGTTGATTGCCCCTCATATTATTTTATAGTTTTTTCAGCAAATTTTAGCCCCCATATAATTAATTTTTATATTTATCTTCTCTTATTATCGTAAATTCGAAATTTTAAATATAAATTCATCTTTAATTTGGCTGAAAATTTGCCTTTTCCGTTGAAATTTACTTTTAAATAGTACAAATAACCGCCCCCCGTATTTCCATATAGTTTGTTTGGTAAATTTTTACATTTAAATATAAAATTTCCATAGTTTTCATCTTTTTATAGTCTTAAATTCATCAAATTTTTAAACTTTTTTAAATTTTCATTTATATCGTTCTTTTTGCTCCTGTTAGGTCCGTATTGTGTAGAAACTACCATCTGCACTCTAATTTCCTTCAGAAATCTCACGAAATACGAAAAAATCGCCCCCCCTCACCCGCCCCGTTTTTCTTACTTAAATAGACTCGTTGGAAATCTGTATCGATTTTTATTTTTATCGATTTTTTTTATTTATATCGATTTTTTATTTTATTTATATTGATTTTATTATTTCTTGAAACTGTGAGTAAAAACACCTAGCTTCGACAAAAATAGACCACCCACACTCCCGGTTTTGCTTCCTTAAGTAGACTTGTATTATTATATTGTATAAAATTATTATTTGATCCTCATTTTTTCCCCTCAATATGGCTCCATTAGATAAAGACATACCACGACTTCCTTGCGACGTTAGTAATATAAAAAATCTTGACACATGCATAGAAGTTATCAATCAGTTGACCACATGTATCTCTAACGCGGTAAACGAGGGAAAAAGCGTCACAGCTGTTAACAAGCGCCTTATAAATCTGGCAGCTGAAGAAATCCGAAGAGCCTCAAACATCCTTTCCACTGTATTATCAGCGAAAGCTTCACATGTCGAGGATCAGTCTTTGAAAAATGATATTTTAACCAGCGTTAGAGTGGAAATCAAAAAACTTAAAGAAGTGCTTACTCCCACTTCCAATGCGCCTGGCCCTACATACGCGGAAGTGGCATCTATTGCCCCAAAAAAACCAGCAATTGTTATCAAATCTACAAACCCTACAGCAAAATCTTCCGACATTCTCGCTACCTGGAAAAAGAACATCTCGTTTAAGAAAGAAAAATATGCACCTGTTAAAATGCAAACGATATCTAATAGGAAAATTCGCGTAGAGTTTGAAAACTACAAGCAATGCGAGGAAGCCATTACCAAAACTAACCAGGTAGAAGGGTTACAAGCCGAAGAGTCCAAAAATAGGAGTCCTCTTATTATTCTTAAAGGAATTACAAAAGAAACAGCAAAAGAAGAACTAATTGAAATTATTTCCTACCAAAATTCTATCCCCGAGGACGCATTACGTCTTTGTTTCCTTACTTCAAATAAGAATAACGCTTTATACAATGCAGTTTTGGAAGTGACACCTAAATACTACACAACTATTACCACATATGGACGAGTAGCCGTTAATCATCAAAGAGTGTTTGTCGGGCCTTTCTCGAGATTTGTTCAATGCCATCTGTGTTTACAATTTGGACATACAAAAACGAAATGTGCCATAACAAATCACCCATGCGCGTTTTGTGCCTCAGAAGACCACAATATTATGGACTGCCCAAACAGAACCTCTGACGAAAAACGAAAGTGCTACAACTGCCACAAACATAATTTGAAGACCAACGCCAATGCCGACATTAGACATAATGCAACAAATGCAAAACTGTGCCCTAGAATCATCTCTATTAAAAAGAAATTAGAGGAATCTACTGATTATGGACTTACAAACTGACCACCAAATGAATAAGTATCAGAGCAAGAGTAACATTTCTGAACAGAGCAATAAAATACATCTCAATAATAATTGCAATAAAACGTCTAATAATGGCATTAGATTCATCCAATGCAATTTGGGCCGAGGATATAATGCCCAACAAGAATGATTGGCATATTGTCGCTCAAAGAGTGTACAAGTAGTCTTTATAAATGAACCATATATCGGAAATAATACAATTATGAACAAAACACCCGGCTACACAACATACCAATTTCCTCATAACCGTCATGTAAAGGCTAGCATTCTGATTAAAGAAGGTCTTGGCAGCTGCCTCGGGATTTCAAAATATTCAACGCCAAATTTATGTATAGTACAGCTCATCACTTCTGGGAAAAGAATATTTCTAACTAGCATTTACGTAGAGCCCAAAGACGATGAAAATGAAACATTGAACCACTTGGAACAATTTATAATTGAAACAGGAGACGCCATTCATATTATCGCGGGAGACCTAAATGGCTGGCACCAACTTTGGGGATCTCCCACAGCGAATAAAAGAGGTAAAGAAATAGTTGATATTATTATTCCTCACAATCTTACCATTAATAATACTGGCACAGATCATACATATGAAACTACAGCGGATGGAATCCTACGTGGTTCCATCGTTGATCTCACCATAACTTCATCCTCAATCTCGAATCATATTACTAATTGGAAAATAGATAATTCTATATGTCCCTCCTCCGATCACCATGGTATCAAATTTGAATATTTCCTTAATAAAAATCATATCCGTCAGAATAAGAAAAAATCGACTTACCAATATAATACTAATAATTTTAAGCAATGGGAAAAACTAAGCGAAGCCTTTTCCAGAGAAATTGAACTGACCCAACTTAACAAAATTGACATCCTATCCTTAGACCCAAATAACTTACTACACTTTATTGATGAAATAACCGCGTTTATTCACAAAATTTGTAAAAAGTATCTTCCCCACTCTTCTATTCGCCCTGAGCGCCCTTCTTGGTGGACCGAAGACTTAGAAAAATTAAAAAGAAAAGTTCTTGACAACCATCACCTGCTTCAAAAACTTAGTCGAAAACGTCTTCCAATGAACGAAGCAATTACAAACAAGACCCAACTCCGAAAGGAATACGCCGAAGCAATCAGAAAGGCCTCAACTGAAAACTTCCGCGAATTCTGCAACAAACAAGGTAAGGAAGATGTGTGGTCAGTTACAAATAGATTGCTGAAAAATTCAATCCCAACCCTACCACCTTCTACCCTAAAAATAGCACCAAACAAATATACTACTTCCTCTGAAGAAACAGCCCAAATATTTCTTCAAAAATTTTATCCAGAGGACACCATTGACACATATAAAAATAATAAACCATAAAATTTCCACCGAATACAAATGATGATCCTCCATTTACTATTGATGAAGTCCTCCATAACCTCAAGGATATGAATCCTCGAAAATCACCTGGACCAGATCACCTTACCTCCGACATATGCTTCTGTTTCACTCAAACATTTCCAGAACTAATAACGAATATCATGAATAGATGCCTAGCTTTATCAATATTCCCTAAACAGTGGAAACATGCGCAAGTAATTATTATTCCTAAGCCCAACAAACTTGACTATACTGAAATCTCAGCCTATCGCCCCATCGGACTGCTTAATGTATTTGGTAAACTCCTTGAAAAGTTGGTCATCAAACGACTAAATCATTTTATTTACACTAACAACAAATTCAATAATAAACAATATGGGTTCAAGGAACAAAGGTCAACGACAGAAGCTCTTAATAATATGATTACTTTTGTTAGAAATTGTAAAATCAAGAGAGATCAAGTTGCCGCTGTCTCTTTGGATATTCAGGCGGCATTTGACAATGCCTGGTGGCCCGCTATTTTGCGTAGACTCCACATAATTAATTGTCCCAAGAATATATACAGACTAATAACAAACTACCTCAGCGAGCGAACAGTTAGCATAAATTTCTCAAGCAGCAGTGCCAACAAAGCCATGAGTAGAGGATGCATCCAAGGTTCTGTTTGCGGTCCGACATTTTGGAACCTGATCTTGGATGAATTACTTGAAAAGGACTTGCCCGAAGGATGTCATATTCAAGCCTTTGCTGATGACGTTACGCTCATTGCTCACGACAAAGACCCCTTAAAGTTACAAGAAATAATTAATAAGGCACTCCATATAATCACCATTTGGGGAGAGTCAGTTAAATTAAAATTTGGGCCTCAGAAAACCCAAGCAATTGCCTTCACAGGTAAAGCTGAGAAAATAAAAATATCAGTTTCTGGCACGCCCATCAAATTGGAAAATTATATAAAAATTCTAGGCGTCATTATAGATAAAAAACTAAAATTCATTCAACATGTTCATCATATATTGGTCAAAACAAGAAGTATATATAACAAATTATTAAAATATATCCGACCTACTTGGGGAATACAATCCGAAAATATTGAGATTTTATATAAAAATGTCATTGAACCAATTATCTGTTACGCGCCCAGCATATGGTACTCGGCACTAAAATATAAACATGTAAGAGACAAGCTGCTATCTCTGCAACGTGGTTTTGCTATAAAAATAATTAAAGGTTTTAGAACCGTAAATACCATCAATGCAATAGCACTGGCAAGACTGACTCCTATACACATTAAAATTAATGAACTGGCAATCATCGAAACAACGAAACTAACAGGCACCAGCAAATATCTTCCAACAGACATTAGTTTAGACACACCATCGAAACCAGAAGAACTATTACATCCATCTCGTCGCAAAATTATCCATTACCAAGAAGCCAATAACGCTCAAGAAGTCAATCAGATTCTCCTCGAAAACACTCATCACATCTACACAGATGGTAGTAGACACGACGAAAAGGTTGGGGGAGCTTTTGTTGTATATTGCCCCAATGGTAAAATTATAACTAGAAAACTAAAACTCCATAGTTCTTGCTCGGTGTTTCAAGCTGAGTTGAAAGCCATAGAACAAGCTTGTGTGTGGCTTGCAGATAAACACATTCCGAATGCAGCTATTCTGACTGACAGCAAATCTGGACTACAAGAAATCGGTAACCCCAATAGTACAAATCATATAGTTACCAACATCCACAGAATGCTAGACAACCACAGCTTATCAGTTAATTTCATTTGGGTCAAAGCCCACACAGGTATAGCTGGTAACGAAGCTGCTGACCTGGCAGCCAAAGCTGCAGCCACAAGCCATAACGTCCCTATTCTCACAAAATTTCCAATTAGCTTCGTAAGAAAACTTGCTCAACAAGATAGTAAAGTAGCTTCCGAACAATTTTACCAAGATAACATGAAAGGTGAAATAACCAGAAAATGGCTCCCTACACTTACACACATACAAGAATTATACCAAGTCACCAAGCACTCATTCACACTAACACAAATTCTTACAGGTCACGGCTACCACAAAGAGTACCTTCATAGATTCAAAATAGTAGAAAATAACACATGCCCTTGCGACGACACTGCGGTGCAGTCAATATTCCATTTACTTAATGATTGTCCAAAATTCCAAGCTACACGTCTAACCCATACGATAACTTGCGCCAATTTTAAAGTACAACCCTTCTCCATTGAAGAAATTATTAAAAAGGAAAGCACATTTGAAACGTTTCTACACCATATTAATAGTATAATAAAAAGTCTTAAGAAATTTAACGGAACAGAATAATTTTGAACTCAAAACATGTAAAATAAATATTTATAAAACATCCCCAAGAATTCCCACAGCGCACAAATGTTCTGTATCAAATAGCAGAACGGCAAATGAACAACATTGCCAACTCCCACAAAAGTGCTGACATTTGTGGGGAAAAAAAAAAAAAACCTAACCTAACCTAACCTAACCTAACCTAACCTAACCTAACCTAACCTAACCCCCCCCTTCCGTCGCAGACGCACTCTGAGGTGGACGTGCTACATGTTGGTCGAGTGCCGCTCCGCCCGATTTTGTGTTTCAAAAATCGAAAAAAGTGGTTTTTTGTGCTCCGATTTTTACAATTTATGCACCAAAAGTTGCGAGAATAGTTGCCCCAGCTAGTGACAGTTTCTGTTTTTCGCGCAGCGCGCGTTAAGTGTGAAGAAAACCAGTGCAAAGTGCAAATTTTAAATTTTTAAAAACTTTTAGCGTGAACGCTGCCTAAACGCGATCTGTGACCCCTGGATATTTTTATATTTGCAGACGGGGCTCGCTGAGCTCTTTCTTGTGACACCTTGACCGGATTTTCCGGTAGAAACTCACGGAGTTATTAAAGAAAAACCGGGAACCACGTGGACACGTGGTCCTGGATCCAGTGGCCCGAGGACAGCGCGAGGAGGCTCATTCGACGCGGCACGACGCGGCGAGTTCAACGCCGTATCAAGCATAATTTTAAGGTTAGTGGTTGCGGAGTTATTAAAATTTTTAAATTTTTCAAAATTCAAAAATTTTTTATCTCGAAATAAAGATCGACGACACCCCCATATTTTTTATCTAATTTGTAGGGTTCATTAAGCTCTACCAATGTTATAAATTTCAAAATTTTCGGCTGAATACTTTTGGAGTTACGATTTTTTAAAGTTTAAGGGTTGACACGTGGGGGTGTAAATAACAATTTGATCACTTCGCAACCTATTGTAAAAATTAAACTAAGTAGTGTATAAGTATAATCTTAGCTTTTTAGAATAAATTTTTATTTAAAATTTTCGAGTTTTTGCCAATTTTGTTGTAAATTTATATGTTTTTTGCACCCCAAAAATCGGGGTTGAAATATTTTTTGTAGATAATTGTAGATTTAGATTGTAAATTAAAAGACGAATCAAACGAGCCCAAGCTCGATAGGATACGACAAATAGGAACGGATTTAGTAGAAATCCTTATAATTGGCAGCCATATTGGCGGCCATTTTGTTTTGATAAAAAGTTGTATAACTTTTGATCTAGACGTCTTAGAAAGACGCGGTTTCTTGTACTTGCTTAGTTGTGGTGAGCTCTACGTTTTGTGATAGTTTGTGGCTCTGGATAGAGTCGACCTCCAGATTGCCAAAAATTTGGCAGGTTTCAAATAGAGGGCAAAACGCCCGTTACGGGAAGCCGTCGCTCGCGTTTCTGCGATCAGCGGTTCTCGAGATATAATTTTTTGAAATTCGGTCTAGACTGAAACCAGATAACCGGCCGCCATCTTGGAAATCTTTAAGGCGTGATATCTCGGAAACCGCTGGTCGTAGAGCGACGCGGTTTTTTTCGTTGACTTTCCCCTGGAAAGCGCTATCGATTGGTGTTAACTGGGCGACTCTATCTAGAGTCACTGTAGAGTTCCACCGTAGAGTCGCGGCGGAAGATATTTTAGATAGTTTTTAAGTAGTTTTAGGTTGAGTAAGGGCCGTAGTATTCTACGGCACTTGATTTTTGACGGAACACTCTCTATTTTTACCCTATACAACCCGCTATTGCGGTAATTTTATTATTGACGTTTTTAGTATAAATTTTGACTATTTATTTTGACATTTATTTTAATTTTATTTATTTTATTAATTGTTGACGCGACCTCCCTGAAAAATGGTTTTGGGACTCCGGACACCGGTCAAGCGGCCGGAAAAAGCGAACCCACCTTCAACTCCCCCCAAGATCGTGAAAAAGCTGCCAAGACAGAGTATGGAGAAGTGGGAGGGGGCGGTTCCCGGGTCGGCTTGTACGGCTGAACCGGGCGCTCCCTCCGCCTCTAAGCGCAAGACGTTAACCCCTGAGCGGGTAGAGAGTCCGAAGGGGGTGGGGGTGGCTCCCGAGTCGGCTTATACGGCTGGACCGGGTGCCCCCTCCACCTCTAAGGAAAAGACGCCGACCCCAAAGCGGGTTGAGAGTCCGAAGGGAGGGGGTTGAAGTGCTGGTTCACTCACCAGTGGCGACCACCGGGCGGACCAGATTGCAGCGGGCCAAGCACCATTATTTAAAGGCGAAACAGGCGGTGGACTCGTCCAGGAACCTCAGGAGGGATATCAAAGAGACCATCCTGGGGTCCCTGGACGAGCTCAGGAAACTGATTGTTGAGTCCGAAGCCGACCTGAAGGCCGAGAGGGCTCGTAAGGGTACTGGGGGCTCCGTGAAGGGGGTGTCGACGACTAAGGACGCCGACACCACGTTTACGGTGCCCTCGGACTCCGGACTGAGCACCAAACTCGACGAGCACTCTCGGCTTCTCCTGGAGAGTAATGAGCGGATGAAGGCTCTCCAGGAGCAGCTCATTAGGTGCAGCAGGTTGGCCGAGGACCAACAGCGTAGTTACGCCTGCGTGGCTGCTGTGAGGCCGCAGCAGCCAGCGAGACCCGCGGCTCTCCACTCGGTGGTTGTCACCTCCAAGGACGAAGAGGACACAGGAGAGGAGGTCCTTGGAAAGGTGAGGAAAACCTTAAACGCGAAGGAGGGATGGGTTAAGGTCGACCGGGTCCGGAAGGCCAAAGACCGCAAGGTCGTTATGGGCTTTAGCACTACCGAGGACCGGAGAAAGGCCAAGGAGAGATTGGCGAAGGAAGGGTCGGGCCTCAACGTCGAGGACGTCAAAAATAGAGACCCGCTTCTGATCCTCAGAGGTGTCCTAACAATCAACACCGATGGTGACATTTTAAAGGCCCTAAGGAACCAGAATCGGGACCTCTTTGACGGCCTCGGCCCTGGGGATGACCGACTCGAGGTAAGGTATCGCAGAGGGGCTAGGAACCCGCACGTGGCCAACGTGGTCCTGAGTGCGTCGCCCACCCTCTGGGCGAGGATAACCGGCGTGGGCTCGGTCCACATCGACCTCCAGAGGGTGCGAGCGGAGGACCAGTCGCCACTGGTCCAATGCACGCGATGCCTCGGCTATGGCCACGGGCGGAAGTACTGTAAAGACCCAGCAGACCTCTGTAGCCACTGTGGCGGGCCGCACTTGCGCACTAAATGCGCGGATTGGCTAGCGGGGTCCCCGCCTTCCTGCCGGAACTGTTGTCGCGCGAAGTTTGACAATGTTGAACATAACGCATTTAGCGACAGCTGTCCCGTCAGGAAGAGGTGGGATGACCTCGCCCGGCAATCCGTAGCGTATTGCTGAGGGCGTGCCGGCGAACGCAGTGGTTCTCAAAGTCCTCAAGACGAACCTCCAGCGCAGTAAGTTGGCACACTCCGAGCTGCTGATCGAAGCCTCTAACCAGCGTGCGCGGTTTGCTCTGGTGCAGGAGCCATACGTCGGCGGAACAGGGCGTGTGAAGAGTCAAAGTGGGATCAGAGTCTTCCAGTGTGCGGACCATGGAAGTGGGACTGTAAAGGCCGCCATCATAGTTTTTGACGCGGACCTTCACATAACACAGTACCCGAAACTTACCACGACCAACATCGCAGTGGTGGGGATCCGAGTCCGCAACTGGGAGATCATCCTGGTTTCATTTTACTTTGAGCCCGACCTGCCGATGGACTCGTACCTAGCACACCTGCGCCGGGTGCAGCGCGAGACAGGAGCTCGGAGTGTTATAATTGGGGGCGACTCCAATGCCAAGAGCGTCTGGTGGGGGAGTCCCGTGACAGATCGCCGCGGCGAGGAACTGCACGGCTCACTGGAGGACCTCGGGCTCTGCATCCTGAACCGAGGGGAAACCCCTACATTTGACACTATCCGGGGCGGCGTAAGGTACACCAGTTATGTTGATATAACTGCCGTATCGCCGGACCTGTATAGCTTGGTGGACGACTGGCGCGTGCGTGAGGACCTGACCAGCTCGGACCACAATGGCATATCCTACACATTAAGGACAAGGCACATCAACAAGAATTTCATCAAGCACACCACAAGAATATATTACACTAAACACGCAAATTGGGCCCAGTTTCGTGAGAAACTGGGTCAAATTATCAATAGAGAAAACTTTACATTAGATTATATTAAAAATTTAACACACGGTTCACAATTAGATAACACAATCACAAAATACAACACATTAATTGCCGAAGCATGTGCCTCGTCTATTCCGCCAATCAAGCGCAAGGATGTGTTGAATATGCCATGGTGGAACGAGGGGTTGGCAGCGCTTAAGCGTGAGGTGGCCACCAAGAGATGCAGGATTCGGTGTGCAGCGCCGGTTAGGCGTCGGAAGGTAGTTGGGGAGTACCTCGAGGCGAAGGAGCGTTACGAGACCGAGGTAAGGCAAGCGCAGACGCGCAGCTGGGTCTCCTTCTGCGAACGCCAAGACGGGGAATCGGTTTGGGGGGGTATCTACCGGGTCCTCGGCAGAACCTCCAGGAGAGACGAAGACCCACCGCTGGTGGTGGACAGTATGGAGCTAGATGCCAAGGGCTCGGTGAGGCATATGGCCGAAACCTTTTACCCGGAGGACTCCGAGGGGGATGACTCCGAGGAGCACCGAAGGGTGAGGATACAAGCTGAGCTCTTTGACGTTGAAACTTCTTCGGAATTGATGGACCCGCCTTTCATTCCTTTGGAGTTGAAATTGGCCTGCCGGTCCTTCAATCCAAAGAAGGCTCCAGGCGCGGACGGTTTTACCGCCGATATATGTTTGCACGCGATAGAATTTGACCCCGAACTCTCACTCGCTCTTTTCAACAGGTGCCTCGAACTCCGGCATTTTCCCGAGCCCTGGAAGGAGGCCACGGTAATCTTCCTCCGCAAGCCGGGGAAGATTGCTTATACGACACCACGGTCGTATCGGCCGATCGGTCTCCTTCCGGTGCTGGGGAAGGTGCTGGAGAAAATGCTTGTCACCAGATTAAAATATCATATAGCGCCCAGGCTCAGCACCCGCCAGTTTGGCTTTATGCCCCAGCGGAGTACCGAGTACGCCCTCTATACACTAGTTGAGCACATCAGATTAGGTTTAAAAAACAAAAAGTTGATGACGCTTGTGTCACTGGATATAGAGGGCGCCTTCGACAACGCTTGGTGGCCACGTATCAAAGTCAGACTGGCGGAGGAACGAGTGCCGTTTAACATCAGGAGGCTCCTGGGCAGCTACCTGAGCGGCAGGCATGTTCGCGCACGGTACTGCGGGGAAGAGTGCGTGAGGGAAACCGGGAAGGAATGCGTGCAGGGGTCTATCGGTGGGCCGATTTTGTGGAACCTCTTGTTGGATCCACTGCTTCGCGGGTTGGAGGCTGGACATCACTATGTGCAGGCATTCGCTGACGATGTGGTGCTGGTCTTTGAAGGTGAGACGGCTCATGAGGTCGAAAGCCGTGATAATGCCGCCCTCGAGCATGTGAGGGAGTGGGGAGTCCAGAACAAACTGAGGTTTGCGCCGCACAAGACCAGTGCCATGGTCATCACGCGCAGACTGAAGTATGACACCCCACGCCTCCACATGGGCGGGATCGACATTGGCATGGTCGGAGAACTCAGGTTACTGGGAGTCGTCCTAGACCAGCGCCTGACCTTCAACACGCACGTCGCGAATGTGTGTAAGAGGGCCGTAGCCTTCTACGCCCAGCTTTCGAGAGCCGCGAAGGCGAGCTGGGGCCTCCACCCCGAAGTTATCCACGCTATCTACAGAGCGGTGGTTGAGCCCGTGATACTGTATGCGGCTGCCGTTTGGGCGCCGGCTGTTGATAAGCTCGGTGTTCGAAAGCAGCTGAACGTGGTCCAGCGGGGTTTTGCGCAGAAGCTGTGTAGGGCATACCGCACCACCTCCCTGAACTCAGCACTGTTGCTCGCTGGGATACTCCCCCTTGACCTGCGGGTCCGCGAAGCCGCGGCGCTGTATGGTGCGAGGAGGGGTATACCCCAGGACGCGATAGGAGATCGGGAGGTGGAACGGATGTCCTCGGCTCTGCGGTCTCCGCATCCCGCTCAGCATATCGACCTGGAGTTCAAGTGCCTGGCGGGCGAGGAACAACTCGCGGTAAATATTGACCACGAACTTAATATCTACACGGACGGCAGTAAGATTGAGGGCAAGGTGGGTGCGGCGTTATCCATATGGAGGGGCGCCGCCGAAACCAAAACCCTCAAGCTTGCTTTGCCGTCCTTTTGCACCGTCTACCAGGCGGAACTCCTGGCGATATGCAGGGCGGCGCGGACGGCCGCAGATAACTCGGCCAGATCAATCGGAATTTATTCTGACTCTCTGTCGGCACTGCAGACAACGATAAATCCAGTTGCCCTCCACCCCCTGGCCGTCGAGGCGCGGGGCCACCTGCACAGGGCTTCGATACAGGGCAAACTTGTCAATTTGTTCTGGATCAAAGCCCACGCGGGACTAGAGGGGAACGAGCGTGCCGACCATCTGGCCAAGGAAGCTGCGCTAAAGTCTAAACGCAGTTTTGACTATGACAGCTGCCCGGTTTCATTCATCAGGCGAAGCATTCGTATGCAATCGCTTGATGAGTGGAACCAACGATACCGGGCCGGTGAAACAGCCGGTATCACCCGGGTCTTTTTCCCGGACGCGATCGCCG
This sequence comes from Parnassius smintheus behrii, assembly GCA_036936625.1. Classification (NCBI taxonomy): domain Eukaryota; kingdom Metazoa; phylum Arthropoda; class Insecta; order Lepidoptera; family Papilionidae; genus Parnassius; species Parnassius smintheus. Next base: position 79,867 of record JAUPFT010000018.1, read on the forward strand.
CATACCGTGTCATCGGTAAAATAAAGGTGGACAGATTCGTCACTCAGGTATTGTCGGGGCATGGTGGATTCTCCGAGTACTTGCATCGTTTCAAGTGTAAGGAGAGTCTATCGTGCGTCTGCGATCCTGCGTGT
>JAUPFT010000018.1:832500-945000 GCA_036936625.1 Parnassius smintheus behrii
TGCATCTTTAATAAATTAAGAAAAGTTTATTATTACAGTTGCTTTTTTTAAATAACTTTAAAGTGCACTCCGAACTAAGAAGTTTTAATTAAAACTACTTAACAACATTCATATATATCCTATTCCTATACACACCTTTGGACGTTTCTTTTTCAAAGAAGTAAAATCTGTTGATTTATCTCTCGACGTACTTGGTTGTGGCTCCATTATTAGCCACTCTTAATAAAAAACAGTTATAAACAAAACAAAATAACAATAATTAAATAAACAACAATCACTAAAATGGCCTCCCGAACGTTGGCAAACCCGACTTGACCCTGATATGTTTTTGCCGGGAAAACGACACATTACGACAAATACACAAGATGGAAAAAGATAGATAATAGATTGTCAACTCCACAGTCGTTTTTAAGGTAAATGACTTTTCTTATTGCTGCTGGTTGTCCGTACTATAGAAGAAAAATCTCAATCAACAATAGAATATACATATATATATATATATATATATATATATATATATATATATATATATATATATATATAATACAGCAGCAATACGAAAAGTCATTTTAATTTTTTAAATTTAATTTTAATTTTAAAAGTCATTTATATATATATATATATATATATATATATATATATATATATATATATATATATATATATATATATATATATATATATATATATATATATATATATATTTATACGAACGAGCAGAAATCAACTTTAATATTACTTTAATTTTTCGGTATTTGTACTCAGGCATTATCTTAAAAACTAATCTTTGTTACCTGACTCGTGAATAATTGTTTTATTATAAACTTTTTTTTGATTTTCAATAAAACTTTTCACATAGTCATAACCAGTATTTTAATTTAACATTCACCAAAGTACACTTTCAGGTCACTCAATAAAGTCCAAGACGTATAAGTATATTTATATATTACAAATCCTACGTAGGGTCACCCGAGGCAAATGGAACAGTGGGGCAAGTGTAACAAATGCAAATTATGCGGCCTAAGCACGGTTTTTGGTTTTATTCCATTTATTAAACAACACAGGAAACTTTACGCTATTGACTAAACCGATAGTTAAATACATAGCTTGAACTATTTTATCAACAGACGTTATATTTAAAACTACTCAACTGGCGACAGACAGCGCAATTTTAAGAGGTGAAGTTATTAAGTGTTTCGATATGTCATTAAGTTATTTTAAACCAGATACAAGGTGAGTGATAAAGAATAATATTGGTACTTATAGAGTAATATGTTTCTGCGACCTGAAATTTACTATTCTTTTAAATACGGATACAGTTACACTTGAATAAAACTATTATTTACGGATTTTATCGCGTTTAATTACTTTAATTTATTTTTATTATTATCCCGACGTTTTGGGTGCTTTACAGCACCCATGGTCACGGGAGGGACTGAGATGTTTGACGTCCCAATGTCATAGTTAGTCCGGCTACATTCAGTTTTTTTTTAATATTAATTTGTGGTCCGATTTACGCAAAACGAGCTTATAGTATCATGAAGTCTTGCAGTGGTATGCTTGGGTTTGGGTTTAATTTTGTTAATTATAGGATCCCAAGCAGATGGTAGCACCCAACCATCTTCTCTATTGAAATTTGGATGTTTTTTAATTTCAATAGTCTCGCGTATCACCCTTGGTAGGAATCGGTGTTCTTTTGCGAGAATTTGTGGTTTATCAAATCTAATGTAATGGTGGGGACGATCTTGAACATGTTCGCAGACTGCAGACTTCCCGGAGCGTCGGTGCTTCATATCAGCTATATGTTCTTTCACGCGGGTTTTTATAGATCTCTTTGTTTGACCTATGTAAGAGAGACCACATTCACAATCTAGCTTGTACACACCTGCATCTTGTTGAGGAATATTACATTTGATGGATGGTAAAATTTGACTAATCTTCTTCAGCGGCTTGTAGTATGTCTTAATGGACGCTCGCTTCAAGATGTAGCCAATCTTGTCCGTGACTCCTCTGACATATGGTAGTAGAGCAGGCGCGCGCTCGACTGTGGCTGGCTTCACTCGTTCGCTGTGACGTAGGTGCGGGACCCGAAGCTTGTTGTCTTGCAATACTTGCTTGACGTGCTGAAGCTCCGCGGCCAGATGTTTTCTGTCACAGATCCCTCGTGCTCTCTGAAACAAAGATTTACCCACGGTAGCTAACTGTGAAGGATGATGGTGAGATTCACCATTTAGATATCGGTTGGTATGGGTCTTTTTCCTATACACAGTGTGACCAATAGTGTTAACAGGATTTCGGATGACTAAAACATCTAGGAAGGCTAAAGAATTATTTGCCTCTAACTCCATTGTGAATTGTATTTTAGAGTTTATGGAGTTAAGGTGGTCTAAAATTGCAGTTACTTTGTCAGATGGTAAAATTGTGAAAGTGTCGTCTACGTACCGCTTGTAGAACCTTGGATTTACAGGAGCAGTAAGAAGGGCTTTCTCCTCAAAGTCCTCCATGAATATGTCGGCGACTGTGGGAAACACAGGTGAGCCCATCGCCACACCATCTACTTGCTTGTAGAACTCCTCCTTCCATAATAGATAGCCAGATGTGAGGCAATGTTCAAGTAGTATTGCATATTCTTGAGGCATGTTATTTTCTTCTAACTTCATAGTTACAATTGAGATGCAGTCCACAATAGGTAGGCATGTAAATAGTGGCTGAACATCAAAACTGACCATAGTTTAATTGTTAGCGAGATGTAGGTCCTTTATCTCACTCACAAAATGGTACGAATCCTTTGTGTGTGCTCTGGTATGTCCTCTCAGTGGTGATAATATTTTTGCTAAGTATTGTGCCAGCTTATAAGTTGGTGAATCGACCTGGATCACTATGGGACGTAGTGGAGCATTTGGTTTGTGTATCTGTTACACTTACCTCACCTAATACCTAACATCGGGGTAAGTTTGACAGTGTCACGTTTATTACGATTATATTATTATAAATTGTTAACGTTTTGAATTAAATTTTATTTTGCACTTGGCATTGCTATTATTATACTTACAAAACATCCAGAGCTAGTGTAGTGAATCTATTTAAAGACGCACCACTATATCGGTTAAAAACAGTTACACTTGCCCCATGTTGGGGAAAATTCATTGTTATACAAAAATTGACGTTCAAATCGTTTTCATTAATCATAAAATATATCGACGTAAGTATCATCTCATCGATTTTATTGAAAACCACAGATAATAATAAAGTAACTACAAAAAGAAGGGTACTGTCAAACTTGCCTCATTGATGGGTAAGTGTGACAGTCTTCCACCTCAGTTAGTTTTAATTACCTCAAATTACGAAATCCTACTTGTAGATACTAAAATGCTTGATCAAACATACGCCCACTTAATAATTGATGTAATGAAACTGAATTCTCTATATTAAATCCTTACAAAGCAGAAGTGTTTAAATATCGATTATAGTTTTAATTAATTTATGTCACGCTTGCCCCAGGTGAATTTACTTTTAGCGAAACAATATATTATAATGAAAATCTGTGATTATAGAAATAATAATAATATCTTACATAGGTTAAGTATGTATAAAATTTGATTTTAGAAATATTTTGTATTTCTACAGCCATCGATATTTTTCATCAGGAGCCGCTGTAAACAAATGGTACAGAAACCCACTTACGATGGCGGCCGAGCCCAGAGCGAGTCGAAATGTATTTGTATTTAGTAAAATATTATAAGGCTGCTCAAGACACCGAAAATTTTGGAATTTATCAACCGAAAAAAATTATAACTAAACAAAACAAAATTAAACAGCCACTTACATTCTATGGCTTCCCACATGATAGATGAAGAGATTGAAAAATAGATTGAGTTGAACAATTGATATTTTAAAAAGTTATCGTGTTTACCCGGACTTTTTTTAATATTAGTATTTTGCGTAGATCAAACAGAAAATTAATATTAAAAAACTGAAGGTAGCCGGGCTAACTATGATATTGGGACGTCAAACATCAAAGATCCCCCCTGTGACCATGGGTGCTGTAAAGCACCCGAAACGTCGGGAATTAAAAATAAGTTAAAGTAGGTAATTAAACGCGATAAAATCCGTAAATATAGCTTTATTCAAAGTTCAACAATCATTTGTTTTTCTGAAAATGTGCTTTTTAGATCATCTAAATTTTCAATATCATTGTTACATACCACTTCATGCGAAAACACGTTGGATTCTTGATTTTAGGCGCTAGTAGAACATACATAAAGCTTATGTGTATTACCAATATAAATGACAAAAATGTACCCTATCGAAACAGATATATTCTATGGGTAGGTCGGATAGCCGGATCCCCCGTTCCCATATTAATGTCGAGGTCACAATCTTGTACATAGTTTCGTCACAGTCACACATAAATCATTTTTGTCATTATACGACTTTTCTAGTCCGAACAATAATAATATTCTTCTTACTTTCATATATCGTTTTAATACTTCAACATTTCATTTTACTATATATATATATATATATATATATATATATATATATATATATATATATATATATATATATATATATATATATATATATATATTTTACTTTTCTACATCACAAGGTGACTACTCTTGTAATTCATTTCTCGAAGTGATACCTGTAAGAACTATGTTACTAATCAAACAACGATCCCAGCTACTACCAAATTACATAAACCAAACGGATAATGAAAAGATCCAGGATCATAAGCCTGGTCATATCAATTCATAAATGAAAATACGTTGAATATTTTAGTGATTTGTATTAACACATCATATACTTGTTACAGTGGATATTTTAACTTAAGTTCTGAAATTTAAATTAAATAAATATTTGCGTTCGTATTAAGTAAGTATAGTGAAACAATTACATGTGTAAAAACTAATCATAAACTGATGATGAAGTTTCACCAAGTGTAAATAATATCCAGTATTTTTGAGATTGCAGATAACGCGCCGCGGCGCCGCTGGCTCGTGGCTTCACTGTGCTCTACGAGTACTCGTTAGCCTCGGAGCAAACGAGGCGGTTACGACGATAGATAAGTACGAGTATAATGTCGCTTTAGTTAACCTCAGCAACATTTGCATTTGCTGTTTACACCTTGCGACCTGACATCTATTTAATATTTTACTATTTACTTCCCATTTTGATTACGTTAGTGCTAATTATTGTAAAGATAATTATTCTAACTAAACTGCGTTTCTTGTGAATATTTCTAAGATAAATTATTTTGTTACTTTCTAGATCCATCAAGTTAACTTTGATTGATCAAACAAGGTGCCACTTACCGGACATTTACCACACCTTACCATCCTTTATATCAAAAATAAATTAATAGAATATAAAAATGTTTGGATTGTAACAGCTACACGCTGTGCTGCGAGTGTTGCGTGTTGGGAAATATAGCATCTTCGAATTCAAAAAAGCAAATGATTTTTATTGCGTCAAGATGTTGTAATATGACAATAATAAGGAAGTTATTTCTCTGTTTATTTACAAGCCAAATTTTTATATCAAAAAATTGCATAGACTTTGTCAACTTCGCTAGAACTGATCATGAGGTCCTGGGTTCGAATCCTGGATCGGGTCAAAAATCAGTTATTGTTTCTTTATCAAGAAGTTTTCAGTAGCAAACCTGAGTCAGGAAGTTCGCGGTGCTACACCCCGTGCCTCGGAAAGCACGTAAAGCCGTGGATCCTGCGCCCGGTCTTTCTCCGGTCGTCCTATCGGTTTATGTATGTTACGACTAAAAGTAGGTGTGAACATAAACTTAAGATTAGCCGGCTAAATCTAGGTTTATCTTCGACGAGGTGGTAATGTTAGTTTCTTCTATCTTTTGCTAAACTTAAGTGTTACTGCAGGCCATCGAGCACTGACGCTGCAGGCCCTTGGTTCAAAATGTAGAAAGAAATGGAAAAGGAAACAATGTAATAATGTTTACTATTTTGACACGAAAACTTTTATTAAAAAATAATCACTCTCATTACACATACTTTTATGTACCTATGTAGGTATTCAAAATTACAATTATTTCAATTAAAAATATTAATTACTTAGAACAATATCCACCTAATCATTAAAATAAAATAATAAGGAACAATTTGGTCATTACAGTATCTTCTGTAGGTATTTAAAATTACAAAATAAAACAAAATTACAAAATAAAACTTCTTCCGTGTTAATTACTTAAAACAATATCTAGTCACTATTGTTAAATAATATGGAGCTATTTGTTGGAACATGATGAACTAGAATGGCATTTCGAATTACAAAGACCATTTTTTATTCGGCAGCGGCATTTGCGTTTTGTCTTGCAATGACATCTTTGAAAGCCTTGTCCACATGATGTTGACTGTTCATTAGCAAGATGGCGAATAGTCATTTTCACTGACGACACTTTTTCCAAATCTACGATATTTTGTTCACAAACTGTAAACTGATTTCGTGAAAAAAAAAAAAAAAACTGTTCGATCGTACCGTTGCCCAATTTATAAAGTCAATAAAATGTTCCTAAAATCGCCTCGGCCTCGATCTACTTCCGGTATCTTTACTCTTACTGTATCGCCTATATGACATTCTGGAAACTTTGCAGCGGAATTTTGTTTCATTTTAATGGCTTGGTACTCTAAATTTAATTTCGCTTCTAAACGATTATGTTCAATATCTGCTTCTTTTGAACACAGAGGGCACGTCATGTCGTCAATTAAAATGCCATGTTCTTCACAAAGGGTGCAGGTATTTTCTGGGGTATGAAGTTCGGAGGTCTGTGGTTCATCGTTCAAGTCATTTTCCTTAAAGTTATCTATCACTTCTTGTAGGTCTTCTTCCGTTGTTAGATGGTTTGTTACTTCATGAGGTAAATACGATGACTTTAAACCCACTTTTATTTCACTTCCAAACATCGCTTTGTAGGGTGGGCTAAGCTTGCCATTGAACCATTGAATCCATTTGACGTCCGTCGAGTTAGGGGTTGATATTTTTACAGAAGGGTGACATTAATATAAGCACATACGCAAAGTTTCAACATGCGGAAACGCATAGCTTTTGAGAAAAAAAATATTGAAAATCAATCATTTTTGCAATTTTTATGTCAATTTCTACCATAGATTATATCGTATTATAGATATATCACGCCATTGAATGTTCCGTTTTAAGTACGGTTAACTTGTCATATGTTCGGTAACATTTCATTTTATATAAATTTACGTAAATAATTATATTTTGTATTCATTTTAATAGTTTTCATGCATACACATAAATTTAACAGTTTATATTTAAATAACAGAATTATTTTCATTACGAGCTATTAAAATTAAAATGTACAGTGTTTACGGTCTTTTCCCGGCTTGTGGAACGAAACGTAAAACCGATGCTATTTTGTGTTGTCAATGTCATCCTCAGTCATTGTTTGTGTCCCTATCAGTTGAGATCGTTTACGTACTCCTGTCGGTGAAAACAACGTTTGACTACCACCATGGCGTCTCCGAAGCCCCAAGTTTCGTGTTCTGCTGTGCCGTCTGAAGAATCCAATGTAGTGCAAGTGTTAGACTCTAATGAGCCACTAGTTGCGAGCCCTCTTCGGGCCCCCCGTGTGGTGAAGTGCCATCTGTAGAATTGAGTGTAGTGAAAGTGTTGGACTCTGATGAGCCACTTGTCGAGAGCTCTTCTGTAGGCCTCCCGTGTGTGCAAGTGTTGGACTCTAAAGTAAAGTAAAGTAAAATATACTTTATTGTACACCAAAGAACATATTACATTATTTATATATTTAAAGGGACATTGGTACAACAGGCGGCCTTATCGCTAAAACAGCGATCTCTTCCAGGCAACCTTAGGGCAGAGGATACTATTTTAAAGTTAGCGGAAGGGGTGTACAGAATATGATAAAGAAAGATAAATAGAAGAACATAAATGATTAAAGAAAAAAAAATGAATGACGACAGGTAGTAACTTAAGAGGAAAGGTAATAAAGTTTTAATTTATTTTTAAATATAGGAAGAGATTTAGATTTTTTAATATGTAAGGGGAGAGAATTCCATAGTCGTATAGCGGTAACCGTAAAAGAATTAGAATAGAAGGAAGAGGAATGTCTAGGGGTACTTAGAAGGAGATTATTTTGAGATCGTAAACTACTTAAATATATAAATCGGTCTTTCAAATAAGAAGGAGTGGTCGGATTGAACAGAATGCAGTAAAGAAGATGAAGAATGTGAGTATTCCTGCGAAGACGAATCGGGAGCCACTTGAGCTTATGGCGGAATTCGGATATGTGGTCATACTTTCGTAACCCAAATATAAACCTTATGCAGTAATTTTGAAGCCGCTCAAGTTTATTAAGTTGCTCGTATGTTAGGTCAAGATAACAAGTGTCCGCGTAGTCAAGGATCGGTAAAAGAAGAGACTGAGCCAGCGCAACTTTAGTAGGAATGGGGAGAACATTGCGTAATCTTCGAAGTGAACCAACTGCGGCAAACATTTTTTTTACTTATTTCACTAACTTGCGGTCCCCAAGACAAAGTCTGATCGAACATAATGCCTAAATTCTTAACTTTGTCACTGTATGGGATAAGTGTCCCATCGAATATGATTGGCGGGAGCAGCGACAAAGTTAACCGAGAGATTAATTTCGAACTCCCAATAATAATGGCTTGAGTCTTCAGTGGATTAACTTTAAGCCCAAATGAATTACACCAATGAGAAATACGAATAAGATCTTCATTAATTAATCTAATTGTATTGGGGAGATCCACAATCTTACATTGAGAGTAGATTTGTAAATCGTCTGCATATAGGTGGTAAAGAGAAGTTATGTGGGAACAGATCGAATTGATGAAAATAGAGAACAATAGAGGAGACAACACGCCACCTTGTGGGACGCCAGCTTTGACAGCAGACCAGTCAGAAAACATGTCTTGAATTTGTACACGTTGCCGGCGCCCTTGCAAGTAACTATGAAACCAACCAATTACTTCAGGAGATATGTTAAGAGAACTTAGGACAGCGAGTAAAACATCAAAGTCTACAGTATTGAAGGCATTACTAAAGTCAAGCAATGTCAATACTGTAACTTGCTGACTATCCATGCCCAGGCGAATATCATCAGTGATTCTAACCAAAGCCGTAGTCGTACTATGACCGGAACGGAAACCAGATTGGAATGAATTCAAAAGGTTATGATTGGACAGGAATTTGCTCAGCTGTTGGTATATTAGGCGCTCGAGTACTTTAGAGAGAAAGGAAAGGATGGATATAGGACGGTAATCTTCATATGTCGGATTAGATTTTTTAGGGAGTGGAGTTACTAGGCCGTCTTTCCAGGATGAAGGAAAAACACTGGTGTCAGGGGAACGGTTTAAAATAAGTGTAAGTATAGGAGCTAAAAGATCGAGTATTGGGATAATCATCTTACGACTAATGCTGTCAGAACCAACTGCGTCGGAAGTAATGGCTAATATATTCTTCTTAACATCACTGACAGTAACTTGGCTAAAGACAAAAGAGGAAAAATTGGGAGTTGATATAGCAGAAAGTTGAGCAAGTGTATTTTTCTTCGTAGCACTGTCTATAGTGGCGCTAGAGAGGAAATGAGCATTAAGCTTATTTAAATTCAAATTAAGAGATTCTACATTACGCTTTGCTTTTCCAACCCCTAGAGATTTGAGAAAGTTCCAAACTTTAGTTGAGTTATCTTCCTCAACAACAGATTTATGGATATGGCGTCGTTGACTATCTCTACACACCATATTGCAGCGATTTCGTGCCCTGTTATATTTCTCTCGGTTAGAATCATTAGGATTCATACGATATTTAGATTTCGCTATGTTCTTTTTTTCTTGAAGTTTTTTTATATCGGCAGTGAGCCAGGGGGCAGGAAGATGCTTCATTCGAACTGGACGAATTGGAGCGTGAATGTCATACAGTTGTGTAAGTATGCTGTTAAATATAGATATCTGCTCATCAACCGAATCAGCATTCGCAACTACTGACCAGTCAACCTTAGCAGTATCTTCTCGCAACTTATCCGGGTCCATTCTACTAAAATTGCGCCGGAGAAGGATCCTTCGCTTAGCCTTAGGAGGTTTTAATTTATAGGACAGGTAAAGTAGATCATGGTAAGAAAAAGCGGAGGCATTGCATTGACCATGCTTTGCAACATGGTCAATGGAAGAAACAAGTATTAAATCAAGGAGAGAAGGTACACAATTAGGAAAAGCATGAGTTGCTGAAAGTGGGAGAATATGTAAGTTAATGCCATTAACAAGAGATTTCAGACGGGATGCTCTAGCATCATTTTTGAGAAGACAAGTATTGAAATCTCCCATGACAATAGTGTGATTATAAAGCGAGGAGTATTGTTCTAATAGAATTTCAAAAGCTGAAAAATAATCAATTGTAACATTTGGACTGTAATAGACACCGAGAAGAAGCTTTGAATGTCCAAACAATATTTCGATGAATAGGTGTTCAGGGCCGGCGCTAGACACTGGCTGCGAAGTATTTAAAACTGTGTAAGGAATGTGTGATCTTAAATAAATCGCCACGCCACCGCCAGCGCGCCCAAGGCGGTCGTTGCGAATCAAGTGGAATCCGGGAAGAGAGTAAGATATTGAAGGCAAACATGCTTTTAACCAAGATTCAGAAACTAATATCGCATGTATATTTTCATTATAAAATGAGGACAACATGTCAGGATAATGTGCGGGAATACTCTGGGCATTTATATGAACATTAAAGTTTTTCAGAGTATCTGAGAAATGAGAATCAAGAGTTTCACTTAAAGAAGGGATGCTATGATAACTGTCATTACTGCTCAATCCATCTGAATCGCCGAGGGAAAAAAAACTGTCGTCTAAATTATCATTATTGAAAATCATAGATATCAAACTATAAATATAATATAAATAATAAATATAAGAAAAAAAAAGAAAAAAAAAATGGTTTACAAACCCACCCGCCAGTTGCAAGGAGAGATTCACTTCATAGAAGAAAAATTAATAGCATTTACAGAAAAAAGAAAAAAGAAAAATAATTGTAACTATAAACACACAGAATACTTATTTATATACTTAAAAATGAACAAAAATAAACAAAAATAAAAAATATTATAAACAACATGGTTCTACTACACAAAAACCCTTGTAGCCACGGCAGATATTTTGTCTGTGGCTAGATGTCAAACAGTACTCTAGTGAGCCACTTGTGCCCATGACTGTGCTGTCGAAACCAATAGCTGGTATTTCCCGCGCCACTGTTCCCAGTATCGTATCGGTACTGCCACCTGCGTCTCCGACGTCGTCTGAGAGTAGCGTGGCTGATGCGGAACCTCGAGCTCCTGGTTCGTCTGGTCGAAGAGTCCACTACTATGCCGAGGAAATAAGGTTGGTTCACTGTGGTTTCTTATATAGCCACATATGTAAACTTCACAGAAAAAGCTGACGAGTAAAGCAGTAATTAGATTTCTAATAGGAATATTTTTGCTTGTTTTAAGTGCCACTGGAATATGTGTAAAATCATAACCCGGCTCAACACCCCAGCTCAGTGCATTGCATTTGCTGAAGAGCATAGGCTCCTTCCTACAGAAAAAGTGTGCTCATATCTGTGGCCGAAGTAGGAACTGTGTGTGTAGGCCACTGTGGCCGTGGAAGGAAAAGGGAAGATCTCCCGCCGGGCAAGGTGTTCTGCCCGGGGAGTGGCCAAAACTCCGTGTCATAGTTCGGAGAAATTCTATATATACTGTTTATGATTCGGAATTTTGATAGCTTGATATAGGCTTCGGTGTGTGTTCGCTTGCGGCGCTACGACAGCGCTACCACATATCATAGGAGACCTATGGCGTTAAGCCCCAGCTGTAAGACTGGCCAGCTTGGCATATTCCGATGCAGGAAGAGTAACTGTCGCTCTAAGGCAGTGAGTCGGGCAGCGGGAACATGGTTCGAGAATGCGCGGCTGTCCATCGAGTTACAACTTTTACAGATATATATGTTCAGCCAAAAATATAGTTATCATCAAGTTAAATTAGAGACAGCCCGTGAAGATAAAGAAACAATTTTATCAACAAAGACAATAACTGACTGGTTTTCTTACTTCCGAGAGACAGTAGTTGTTTATGAATTGAAACACCAAGAAGTTAACGGCAAGATTGGTGGTCCAGGCAAAATCGTGCAAATAGACAAATCAAAATTTAGAAAACGAAAGTACAACAGAGGGAGACACACTGAAGGCCATAGGGTGCTGGGCATGATGGAAAATGGAAAAGATGATTTGAGATTAGAAGTGTGTCCCGATAATGATAGATCTTCGGAAATGTTGGTGCCACTAATAGAAAAGCGTGTAGCAACTGAAATCCATACCGATTTTTGGAGAACCTACGATTGCCTACCTCAATATGGATATATACATAAGAAGGTTAATCACAGCGACCCTATAAATAAATTTGTGGCACCAGATGGGACACACACACAACGAATAGAAAGCCACTGGCGAAATTAAAAAGTGATGTTCGATAGAGAAAGTTATTAAGCAAACTTTACAGACTGGCTAATTGAATATTCTTGGAAAGAAAAATAAAAATAGCACATAAAGATGTTTCCGAAGAATTAATTAAAGCAATAAAATATGTATATAAAATTGATTAATAAATTATGAGTTTTATTTGATTTCTTTTGTTTTAAAAGTACCTACTAGGGCAGATATCAAATAAAATAGGTCAGGTTTAACTTATGTCGAAGAACCGAATTGGTTGACCCCGACTCCACTTGGTACGAGTCTGTCCTACCCCTAGAGTGTTATTTTATAGAGCCGGAGGGGCGTAGGGAGAGCAGCCTCCGCCTGCTGTAACAAATCCTCGCCTCCGCAGCTTCGGCTTCCGCAGCCTCAGCCGCTCCGGCTCGTCCGATGCCTGCAATTTGTTACGCAAAGGCAAAGAGGCTGCTCTTCCCGCAGCACCGTAGACATTGCAGTCTCAAAATAGACACAGAAATCCCTCTGAATCAGTCCCCCTATTTTTACCTGATGAAAGGGGTTCCCCCTTCCGTAGGGGAACCCCCCTCCCCCAAGGTGTCTTCCTGGTTTTTTACACATAATATTAATCCATAAAATGAGGAAAATTTTCTCAGAATTAAAAATGAAATAACTCGAAAAGGGAGGGGGGGAGCTCCACAACTTTTCCTTTTAAGAAGGGGAGGTATTACACCTCCCCCTTACTCCCCCTCCCCCTCAATTCGATGGACGTCAATGGAAAGTCGTACCGTAGAGTATTCTCTTGATACCATCGTGATAGGCGGAATTTTTCTTTAAATGTACAAATTTAAGATCCTCCGACCATTTTGAGGATTTTTCATCACTCATCCACGTCATCAAGATGTTTTGAATATCTTGGTGGGCACGTTCAACACTGCCTTGCGTTTGGCTATGTCGAGGTTTGCCGTGTACTATCTTCAAGCCTAACCACTTATTGCATAATTCTGCTATAACGCTGTTCGCAAACTTGCGCCCATTATCAGATTGTAGAATTTATGGTGCGCCAAATAGGCAAAATATGTCAAGAAGCACGTTTGACACCTCCACAGCCGTTTTTGTACGTAGAGGGCGAATTAGAACAAATTTAGTTAAATGGTCCTGGTAAACTAAAATAAATTTAAATTCACCATCTGGACTATTCTGACACCTACTGTTCATTTCGGAAGATATTATTGGTTTATAAATAAAATAAAATAATTTATTTTTCTTCACAAAACTTAATGACATAGTTGACTGGGATCGCCATTTAAGCAAGTAATGACTGTGTTCGGAAATCCCGCTCTTCCTTATCTAAACATCTTCCTTATCTAAACATACATTTTTTAATTCAAAAAACAAAAAATGACAAAAACAAATTACTCGACTTTAACAACCAAAATTTACAAAAGTGTGTATGTGTGCATGCGTGCGTGCGTGCGTGCGCGCGCGCGAGCTTGTGTGTGTGTGTGTTTTTGTGTGAAGAATTATTTTGTTATATTATATTGTACATAGAAGTGAATTATGAAATGCGGTACAGCAGAAACTCGGTTTCTTCATAAGTTTTCGACTGCACCCAGTTTAGTATCAGGTTTTTACACTCCCTGTACGTTTTGTCGTATATGTTCAATTCTCTATTTATTTTATTATATAGGATTGCAGAACATGAGCTAAATTGCCTACTAGCAAAAACTGTTTTGGTACCAGAAGGCTTAACCACAACATCATATAACACAACACATATAATTGTCTAACTGAGAGTAAACTACTTATTCTATACAGTTCTTGAGTGAAAAAACGTCTTTTTAGGGTTCCGTAGTCAACTAGGAACCCTTATAGTTTCGCCGTGTCTGTCTGTCCGTCTGTCTGTCCTCGCTTAATCTCTGTGACCGTTAGCACTAGAAAGCTGAAATTTGGTACCAATATGTGTATCAATCACGCCGACAAAGTAGTAGAATAAATATTGGAAAAAAAAATGTTTTATTAGGGTAGCCCCTATATATATGTGAAGTGGGAAGTGATTTTTTTTTAATTTCAACCCTAACGTGTGATATATTGTTGGAAAGGTATTTAAAAATGAATAGGGGTTTACTAAAATCATTTTTGATAATGTCAATAATTTCGGAAATAATCGCTCCAAAAGTAATAAATAATGTGTCCCCCCTCTAACTTTTGAACCATAAGTTTAGAAAATATGAAAAAAAATCTGTAAAGTAGAACTTTATAAGGACTTTCTAGGAAAATCATTTTGAACTTGGATGGAAACAACAGTACCCACTACCGGGAGCAGTTGCAGGAGCGCGGAGCGCTGCTGGAGCGCGAATATAACGGATACCCACCTTTAAACTCATAAGTGGGAACACTTATTGTGACGGACCGGAAACTACGTAACCCTACACTGAGCGTGGCCCGACACGCTCTTGGCCGGTTTTTTTAAAATACATGACCTTAATAAGGGTTCGTTGGGCTCTTTCCAAGTTAAGAAATTTGGTCTTTGCAGCTCCACCCCACTCCGTAATGCAATATGTTATGATAGATTGTGCAAGGGACATGTATATTTGGTTAAGAAGATATCTGGGAGAGTCCGACTGCTTAGTACTATCAGGTATTACGTGTCTTAGAGTTTTCAAAATCCAAATTAATTTTCGGGTCCTATTAATGACATGTTCAAGGTGTGGTTACCACGATAGCCTCTGATCTATAACGACGCCCAGATATTTAGTGTGAGAGACTTTTTCAATTGATGGGCAGTCACAAGCTTTGTTTTAGCATCCTCAAAACACATATGAATTTTAAGGAAATAGTCATTCTGTGGCTGCAAGTTGTTGGTAATACTAAAGCAAATAAAATTTGTCTTAGCTGTATTCAAAGTGAAGAGATTTTGTTGCAACCAAAGAGCGACTCGAGCTAGACTACTTTCAGCACTAGTCTTGACAGCCTCCCAAGATTCATTAGCAAAAACCATAGCCGTGTCATCGGCGTACAACAGGATTTTGGCATTTGGTATGGTCATACTGCACGGATCATTGACATAAATTAGAAATAAGGTCGGCCCCAGAACGCTAGCCTGTGGAACGTCATATGATGACACCACCGCTTCCCCACTAATGAACCCAGGAAACTTTACCTTTTGTTTTCTCTCCGATAGGTAGCTTTCGAAAAGAGCAAGCGGAGTCCCTCTTATTCCAATTTTTTCAAGCTTGTGCACAAGGGTAGGGACAGAGACGGTGTCGAATGCTTTCTTCAGATCAAGGAAGATCGACAAACATTTTTTACCGTGGTCGAGTTGTTCTGTTACAAATGTGCTTAATTCGAGAATTGCATCTTCTGTCGATCTTCTTTGTCTGAAGCCAAATTGTGTGGGTGCTAATATATCAAATTTATTTAAGTAATTGAGTAATCTAATATTAAGTAACTTTTCCAGAATTTTAGATATTGCTGGTAGAACGGAAATTGGTCTGTAATTACTAATGTCATCTCTGTCTCCGCCCTTGTACACAGGTGTAATAATAGACTGCTTTAATGGTTCTGGGAATATCCCTGTATCAAAACATAGATTATTTAAGTGGGAAATAATAGGAGCCAAGTCATTGACTGCCAATTTCATGAAGTCATTGGGGATATTGTCCCAGCCTGGAGCGCTGTTTGATTTTAAGCTTCAAATGATATTTTTAACTTCTTCTATGTCTGTATGTAGTAAAACAAAGGAGTGTAATGGCACCGGATTGTTTTCCATAGGTCTACTAGGTGTCACATTGACGTTCTGTATTTTATTGGCAAGTTGCATTCCTATATTTACAAAATAGCTATTTATGAAGTTTGCAGATTTAGTAGGCGATGATTTCAAATTGAATAGTTCAGCGTTAGTATTTCTTGACTGATTACTGTAAGTAATATTTTTCCATAATAGTTTATTGTTATTTAAAGAATTAATAATATTTTCTCTATCATATTGCCTTTTCATTATTTTTATTAAATTGTTAAAGTAATTCCTGTATCGTCTGTATGTAACGCGAAGAATGTCATTATGTGGGTCTTTTCGTAAGTTTTTCTGAAGTTTATTTCTGTTTCTTATACAGCGTAAGATTCCTGCAGATATCCACGGTTGTATTTTTTTTAGTGCTGTTTTTTTAGTGCAAGGGATATTAGACACTGATGTATTTAGTTTAAGACTTTCAGTAATTTTATGTATTAAGTTGTTAGTCACAGCCAATGGATCGTTACAAAATAATAATTCTGATAAGTGTTTAGTCTGTAGGTATTTTAAAGCATTTTCAAAATTTGTAGTTTGTTTAATTTTATTATCTTTTAGTTGTGTTTTTAATTTAGAAATTGACAGGAGCATAGTAGAATGATCCGTAGTGGTGGTCTGCATAACTGCAATTGATGCTTTATATTTAGATTTATTTATTTTTAGCATGAAGTGATCTAAGCAGTTTAGCTCTCTTGTAGGTAAAGTATGGCCGGCTAATATACCATAGTTTGCAAGCACGTATAAGTAGTACATTCTGTTTTTATATTCCTGTGGTCATTCCGTAGTTTGAGGCCTAATGCTTATATTAATATCACCTACTATTATAATACTGCTATGTGAAAGAAGTGACTCGATATGAGAGTCTAATGAATTTAAAAAGTTTTCGGCATTTGGATTCGATGGAAACCGATAAATGCATAATACAGTGTTATTACCTGCAGGCATAATGCTTGCTGTCATTTAAGTTCTTTTACTTTGTGTTTTAGAGATTTTTTTATATAGACAACCACACCATCATTTTGGTTCAATTGGCGTGTAGTATAGTAGACTTCGTAATTGTTTATTTGCGGGAGTGGTTTGTTTTGGTTTAGCCTACATTCTGTAAAAGTAATCATATCATTTTCAAAGGATAAAGTTAAAAGGGTTAGTGTAAAATCGTCAAAGTTTTTATATATACTACCTAACAATGTTTTGTGATACCATAGTAAAATCACTTTTGTTAATGGGTATGCGCCCGTCAAGATCAGTTCCTTTCCCGCATTCAACTGCATGTGCTATCTCAATTTTGTCTAATTCCTGTATCGAGTGTAGTGAGTCACCCATTTAGGGTATATAAATGTAAAAATATTATGTAAGTTTTGCTTAATTTTATATGTAAAGTCAATAAATTGTAAAAGGGGTCATTAAATTGTGTAAATATTATTAAAGAAAATATATTTGAGTGAAGCTGGACCATTAACAGTTTAAGTTCCCGAGTGTGTGAAAAAGTGTAGGTGTGTGTGTGAAAGTGATGGATACATTTGTTGAAAGTTGTCTAGAGTTTCAGTATTTACAAGTTGCAGAGCGAACATAGTTATGTGAAACATAAACAAAACGCTCATAATAACAGAGTTAAGACAGAAATTTTATTTTTGATGCAGTAACCCACAGCAATAGCCAAGGGAAAGCATGATCAATATTAAATATACGAATAGTCAGACTTCCTCTAAAAGTAACGTGTGTACCTGTTGTTCCGATTTGATCTGCACGATAGGGGACTGCTCGGTTTTACGCACATAAATCCTGCCATAGGATGTCCACACAAATTTGTACCCTTTAGATTTAGCGAGATCACGAGCCAGGTAGTAGAGACGGGAAGCTTTTTGAGTTAAATTCTCCGAAATTAAGATTGGTGTCTCAGCGTGCGACCTTAGACCTAGGTGTTTTGCACATAGTTTGGTTTTGTTTCTTATATTAAAGGATTTAGCCATTATCAGGATATCAGTCTTGAGCAAAACAGAGCCTGTTTCTATTACAATGGGGGTGCTCTATTGATTAGGCTTTTTACTCCTTACTCTGTAAATGTCTTTGACGACTATTCCTTTCTTGTTAGTTTTTAATTTAATTTGACAGGATTCACATAAACTTAATACAATAATATTCTTTCTTGTGTCACATTCTTGTACTTTTTTTTTATTCATTTATCATGCGATTCCGCCCACCATGACACGTATCAATGTGAATGGTAGGTATGCAACACATCAAACAGGTCTGAATTTTTCACATAATACAAGATACTATTGCCTTGTCCTGCCACTGGTGCTATTAGCTTTTCTATGCCGCCAATAGTGCAAACATCAAATCTTTTTAATCGTCGATACTGTAATGTTGAACGCTTAGCGGCGAGTTTTGCTGACCTGACTTACGTTATCGTACTGTTCGTCACTCAAATAAAAACTATTATCAGTTCGTTTTGTTGTTAGTAACGAAACTTACTGTCAAGATTCGTTTTAAACGTTTCGAGATTGTGCAACGTCGACATTGCAAACAGGTATACGTGCCATCAGCCGCAAAGAAAGATGACGCAATACTAAACCTAAACATTGCCACGTGTGCACGCGCTGTTCCCCCACCGCCCCCTCAAGCCCTCCGCCAGCCTGGCGCGCCCATCGAATACATTTTAGCCGTTTCGTTTCAGTTAAGAGCGTTTCAGTTAATAGTTAATGTGCACATTAACCGGCTAAAGATGGAATATAACGACGCAAACTAACATGTTATCGAACTTTAGCTGCTTTTCGAAGATAAACCTAAGTTTAGCCGGCCAATCTTAAGTTTATGTTCATACCTACCTTTAGCCGATTCAGGTTCTTGCAGAAGTTCAGCAAGCTGATTCTCCATGCTTTCCCTGTAAAGAAGAAATCATATTTTTTAAATGTTTATGCATTATCATAATACCATACGTTACGCTAAATAATTGTCCAACAGTTATAATAATTTAAAGTTAAAATCAAGTCTACCTTTACGTAAATTTTCTTACCTTGTTCTATTTCTGTGAATACTCAGCATCCACCACCTTCTTTACTGCCTCTTCTTTTTAATGACTTTACTACGGAGTACACTGATATAATAATTATATGCACTCATTAAATAAATTGCAGATGCGTCAATAATTTCTACGTCGTTCATATCGTCCCAATTCTCAATGACAACTAATTACGGCCCACATGTAGATAGCTCCACAAAAACTCGTGAACATTGACCTTGGAATTGGTCTCTTTCGAACTTGACCAACGTGTAGACTGTAGCACTCGCCTTGTATCAATTTGCCTACGCTCGCGTTGGCTGAGGCTTGGCCAACATGTATTTCCGGCGTTACATGTATATAATGTCGCCTCTACACGTTGGCCAACACAGTGGCGAATGGAGTGGCGAATATATTGGCCGAGAGTTGGTGATGGCGTTCACACGTTGGAAGGTCGTTCAGTTTACTTCGGTTCGGGCCAATGTGCGGACGATTTTATAAGCGTGGCGCAGTGGCTCAGCAATGAGTGGCTGCGCCGGGCGCCGCGGGTTTGATCCCGCACGGAACAAGTATTTGTATGTCTTACAAATAATTGTTTCGGGTCTGGATGTGTATCCTTGTGCAATTTATGTTTGTAAACTGCTTGCGCGATTCGGGAGAAAATCCTAGTGTAGGGTTAACGTTTTTATAAAAGAATTATAAAATAATAGTGGTTATTAATAGGGCTGTAAATAGATATACGATATACGATTAGCATTATTTATTCTTTACATGCATCATAAACTGGATAAATACCATTAATAAGAACTTAACTTATTTTAAAGTTAAAGGAGTTATAATCGATTAATCTATGTTTTAAAATTGGGTTTTGATTTTAAATTTAAGCAAAATATGTACTGCTGCATTTCTACCAGACATTTGATGTATATAAAAAACACCTTATAATTTATTTGGTAATTTAATTATTTTTTGAGAAAGACAAAAACAATAGCAATAAATATAATTAACACTGACTTGATAATAGGTACTAATTATAACTTAGAACATAAATGAAAAACTCATGATGAGGAAAGTGGCTCAGGACCATGCTTTGCGGCAGTCTGTGGAGGAGGATGTTCACTAGTGGACTAGTGAACAGATGCGTGTAATCACTCTGGGAGCTTGTAGCAAACTAAACGCGCGACCAACGTGTGGACACGGCGACCAAACTCCACCAACAATCCTTTGATCTTTTGTAAAAAACCGACACCACACGGATCTCGCGCCAACTTGCGGGTCATCGTTCCAATACATACCAATGAAGCCCAAACACCCCCTCTACACGTTGGCCAATGCTATTGGCCACTCCATTCGCCACTGTGTTGACCAACGTGTAGAGGCGACATAACTGTGCGCACAAACTCGGCCACTACAACCCAGTCCCGCGCCGATGACTAGTCTCCGTCCAGACTGGCCGCCGCAACTGAGATTCGGTCTGAAGGACCTTACTACGAGTATTTAATTTTAAAATAAAAGGTACCTACTAGTTAATCACAGTTAGAATGAAAGTGACCACAATAAATGATGTAATGCAGAGTTAACGTAGTGTGTCCCTTAAGCTTTGAGCTTGGAGAGCGATGCAAGATTCAACGATGGCGATGACAAGTCAAGTTTATTAATATTGTTTAAGCTGGATGCCTATGTCGTTAAGTTAATCCCTGTTAAGGGGATATGTGGCAGCTCCTTGGCGCAGTGGCTTAGCAATGAGATGCAACGCTGAGAGCCGCGGGTTCGAATCCCGCATGGAACAATTAGTTGTAGGCCATACAAATATGGCCTACAACTAATTGTTTCGGATCTGGATATTTGTTCCTGTGAAATTTATTAGTGTCCCTTTTTACTAGAAAAGAGGCATTCTCAGTAACAACGCATCTGCATTTTGATTCTTAGTACCTGATGGTATGTAGATGTTTATAGTCTACAGCATCTACTTACCATCACGTGGACGATGTGCCCGTTTGTCACTCCTATACATTTACTTTATTTATTGAAACTTTCTTGCACAAAACGTACGAAGGCGGACTTGACGCCTGCACGTCAACCTGTGAGTAAACAGATAACTTATTAGTTTGGATGATATTATTTGTAACAGAAACAATTATGAACACCAAAGCAATTATATGAAAATCAAGAAAAATATGTATTACTTCTTCAATTATATATTCATAAACATACACAAACGCGCATGCGCACCTACGCACGCACAAACACACTGTAGTTTTATTTGAGGTTGTAAATAGCTTTTATGGTTTTCATCTGTAAAACAAAAATATTTCTAAATCAGCCACATTTCTCCATAGCAGAATCCCATAAGCCATTATGTTATAGAAATAACTGAAATAAACTAATCTAGCTGTCTCGACACTAGTGAGACCTCCAATCTTTTTTACAGCGTAAGCTACAGAACTTAGTCTGTTTGCTAGTTTTGATAAATGGGGGCCCCACTGAAGCTCCACATCGAGAGCGATAAAAAGAAAAATAGTGAATTCAACAAAGCAGTTATTCTCCATTTAAGAACACATCGGTATTCAGATTTTTAACATTTGATATTGTAAATTTAATATACTTAGCTTTATTGCCGTTTAAATGTAGATTATTAAAGTTAAACCAGTGCACTAATTTAAATATAGTGTTATTCACTTCATTACATTCAAATGTTTTATAACGAGCTGTGTCTATGACAAGGCCTTATTGGAGAGTGGGGAATAAATGAACCATTAATATTATGGGAGAAACAGTGTTGATATCAAATTTACTCAACCCACGGGTGCTACCTATTATTACTATGATAAGGCCTTATTGGAGAGTAGGGAATAAATGAACCATTAATATTATGGGAGAAACAGTGTCGATATCAAATTTACTCAACCCACGGGTGCTACCTATTATTACTATGAAAAGGCCTTATTGGAGAGTAGGGAATAAATGAACCATTAATATTATGGGAGAAACAGTGTTGATATCAAATTTACTCAACCCACGGGAGCTACCTATTATTATTTCCTGGCATTTTAAAGGATAATAAGAATTTCAAGCCTTTTGAACCAGTTAAGCATATCGGCCAGGTTATGGTTTAAAGGAGAAATCATATTGCTGAGCTCATCCAACGGTGCCTGTGCATAAAAGTTGCTAATCGTCTGTATAAAGCTCTGCATAAATAATAGCTCCAAGAATTTCAGACAGAAATCGAAGGATGGAGATGGGCTTAAAATTAGACGGAGATAAGGGATGGCGGATTTTTGGTAAATGAAGAACAAAATCCTTACGCCATGTGGAAGGAAAGACGCCGGAGTCAAGAGAAAAGTTGATAATATGTGTGATAATGGGAGAATGAGATCCAAGATAGGAATAAGCGTAACTTTGCCAACACAGTCGTAACCTTACAGCATCGGTTTTAATAGACAGAAAAGTTTTGCGGATCTCATATTCTGAAGTAGGAGAAGATTTAAAAGCCTCAATGTCAGGAGTAGGCATGGCAAAAATCGGTGAAATCGGCCCCATCGGGTCAGCCGGTTCACAACACAGTATGTTGTACAGTGACGTAAGAAAACTTTGAGAAACGGCTCGATAGCAGTGGTCTCATTCCCCGAGGTCTACTGTCAGTTACGTATTTTTAAAAGGTTCTATATAATTTATGGGACTATGTTGTAAAAACGTACATATACTGCCCCATAAAAGAATTATTTACTCTTTAGCGTCTAGCAACTAGTATAACCAGTATTTTAATTAATAACTTGTCAAGGACTAAATTTATATCTAATAATATCTTTTGGATATAGATATAGGCCGTAGCTTTTATGTTTTTAAACTAACAGTTTAAAACAAAAAACTGTTAGTTTAAAAACATAAAAGCTACAGCCTATATACACGCCACTGCCACAGGGCACAGAATCCTCTTTTCTGGGAGAGTTTTAGACTAAAGAAATGTACGCCGCGCTGCCACAACGCGTGTTGGCGAACTTCATATGTCTTCGAAATATTTTTTTTCTTATATCTCAGACATGCAGGTTACCTCACGATGTTTTCCTTCACCGCCGAGCACGTACGTAAATAAGTACTCAAAATTGCAGTTAACGAATTCATTGGTGCCGGCGGGAAATGCGCGTTCATTTCCCTGGTTTGCTAGCGTGAAATTATAGCGTGCGCTAAGCATCTAAGCCACCACGGCTAACGGCGTCGGTTAATTTGTTTCAAACAAAATACGGTAACATCAAAAATCATGACTGCTTTGATAACATCTAAGTATCTTAGCGTGCGAATGCAGATATAATGACTAATATAAATATACAGTCTTATTCTATGTTAATGACAAACTGCAATGGTAGAACATTTTTAAGCATTTGCAAAAGATTTCTCGCAAACTGGCCATGATGTGTCCAACGTAAATATGTGTATGGTACGATGTATTTCCTCTTAAATACAAATGAAACAACACAATAAACTTATAATAAGCATTTCATTTATTTCTTTCTTGAAACGTTATTTTAATTTATTATTTATTAACGTTATTTACTTGTTTTTATTCATTTCAACTTTAGAACGTAAAAAAAGAAACTTCACTTACCATTAGGTTGCAGCCCACGACCAGATGCTGAGGGGTGAGACCGCGCTGTCACAGAATCCAGCGTAAAATAGCAGCTCAATATTGCTGTGTTTCGTATGGTGAGTATAGAAATACGGATACGGAAAAGCTACAGCCTATATACGCCCCACTGCCACTTTTATGGGCCGGCTCAAACCGGGGTGGTACCACGACCTCACAGAATACCGGCGTGAAGTGGAAGCTCTGCTTCCGCGTTTCGTCTGGTGAGTGCAGGTGGCCGGAGGCCCAAATCCCCCCCCCCCCATCAACATGGTAGCGGAATTAAATAATAATAGACTACCCCAGGAGGGTACCAGCCCCCTGGAGAATCCCTCGCTGAGCATCCACGACCATGTTTCTCCACTACTGAGTGTGGGTGCTCAGGCTGCCCCGCGTATTCTGGGGGGGGGGGGGGGGCAAAATTCCGCTCAAGACTACAACTGCTCGGCGCAAACGGAGCAACAAGACCAAGGCGACCCCTGCCACGCTGTCCGTGAATTTCTGCAATATCAGGGGACTTCACTCTAACCTAAACGCCGTCCACTACCATCTCGAGACGGCGAGGCCGGCTCTGCTCTTTCTGACCGAGACGCAGGTGTCCTCTCCGGCTGATGTCTCGTATCTCTCCTACCCGGGGTACAAACTGGAACACTCCTTTGTGCCTCGAGCTGGAGTTTGCGTTTACGTCAGAGAGGACGTTGTTGGACCTTCTGCTGACCTCTCACCCGGACGGATATCAGATTTCCGTCGACGCCCCTTTAGGCTCCTCGGACCATTGTCTGGTCCGGAGTGTTGTGCCACTCACGCTGAAATCGCGGTTGCATTCTGCAGGCTGCCGCCGTGTTTGGCACTATAGGTCAGCCGATTGGGATGGGATGCGGTCTTTCTTTGCATCCTACCCTTGGGGGCGGGTTTGCTTCTCGCCGGATGATCCCAACGTTGTTGCGGATTCTGTTACTGATGTGGTACTTCAGGGTATGGAACTTTTTATTCCTTCCTCTGTGGTGCCCATTGGAGGCAAATCTCAGCCATGGTTTGGTCGCTCCTGTAAAATAGCATCATGCTATAAGCAGGAGTGCTACCAAGCCTGAGTTGATGCATCAGCGTCCCGGGATGTAAACACCAGCGCTCTAAAAAAGAAGTATAATTCCGCCTCTAGGTCCTTCAAAAGAGTCATTGCCAAGGCAAAGTCAGAGCACATAGGCAGAATTGGCGAGAAACTAGTTCGCCTTCCTTCTGGAATCCGTGAATTCTGGTCTCTCACCAAGGCTGTCCAGGGGAATTTCTGTCAGCCATCTCTTCCATCTCTGCACAGGGAGGACGACTCACTGGCCCATACTGCAAAGGAGAAAGCCGATCTTCTAGGCTCTTTCTTTGCGTCTAACTCGACTCTCGATGACGGGAAGTGTGAGTGCTCCATGCCGGAAGTGCAGTTCACACAGCGCTCGGTTCGCAAAGCACTCCTCTCCCTGGACATCCACAAGTCGAGTGAGCCTGACGGAATCCCCCCAATTGTGCTGAGGACGTGTGCTCCAGAGTTGGCACCGGTTTTAACGCGTCTTTTCCGGTACTCCTACTCCCTAGGCGTAGTCCCAAAATCATGGAAGACGGCTTTCGTTCACCCGATCCCTAAAAAAGGCGACCGCTCAGACCCGTCCAACTACCGGCCAATCGCCATCACCTCCTTGTTCTCCAAAACAATGGAGTCCATTGTAAACTGCCAGCTCATGAGGTACCTTGAGGATCACCAGCTGATTAGTGACCGCCAATACGGTTTTCGCCGTGGTCGGTCAGCTGGTGATCTTCTGGTCTACCTCACTCACAGATGGGCGGAGGCAGTAGAGTTCAAGGGGGAGGTATTGGCCGTTAGTTTGGACATTGCGAAGGCCTTCGATCGGGTTTGGCACAAAGCGCTTCTTTCGAAGCTCCCTTCCTATGGGCTTCCCGAGAAATTGTGCGATTGGATCACCAGCTTTCTTGCAGATCGGAGCATCAAGGTCGTTGTAGACGGTGCAAGCTCCGATTGCAAGCCTATTAATGCTGGTGTTCCACAGGGCTGCGTGCTATCGCCAACGCTGTTTCTTCTGCGTATCAATGATATGTTGGATACCCGTAACATTCATTGCTATGCAGATGACAGCACTGGTGATGCTCTTTACACCGGCTGAGCCAATATTTCTCGGGAAAACGTCTCCGAGTGCCGGGACAAACTTGTGTCTGAAGTCGAGTCTTTGCTGAACAGAGTCTCGGATTGGGGACGACTAAATCTAGTCCACCCCCAGAAGACACAAGTTTGCGCGTTAACCGCTAAAAAGAACCCCTTTGTCGTATCCCCTCAGTTTCAAGGCACTCCCCTTGTTGCCTCAGCCAGTATCGGAATCCTCGGCGTCGACATATCAAGTGACGTGCAGTTTCGTGGTCACTTGGAAGGGAAGGCCAAATTGGCCTCTAAAAAGCTTGGCGTGCTCAGCAGAGCGGGACAGTATTTCATGCCGGCACACCGCCTGCAACTTTACAAGGCGCAGGTTTGGCCACACATGGAATACTGTTCCCATCTCTGGGCTGGGGCTCCCCAGTACCAGCTCCTTCCACTTGACCGCATCCAGCGCAGAGCGGCTCGAATCGTCGATGACCGAGTGCTTTCCGATCGGCTCGATTCACTGGCGCTGCGAAGAAATGTTGCATCTCTTTGCGTATTTTATCGCATCTATCACGGGGAGTGCTCTGAGGAATTTTTCGGATTAATCCCAGCCGCCAAATTTCGCGAACGCACTACACGACAAACGTCTCGAGACCATCCACACCATCTGGATGCTTGGCGGTCCACCACTGTAAGTTTCACAAGGAGTTTTCTTCCACGTACAACCTCTCTGTGGAATATTTTACCACCGGCGATTTTTCCGGACCGATACGACCTGGGGACCTTCAAGAAAAGAGCTTACTCCTTTCTAAAGGGCCGGCAACGCACCCGCAATTCCCCTGGTGTTGCGGTTGACCATGGGCGACGGTAGTCACTTAACATCAGGTGAGCCGCATGCTCGTTTGCCCCCTCTTCTATAAAAAAAAACCTTTTTTACTGGAAACGAGGCGTTCCATCCTAGTTCTCAGGGGTGACAACGCATCTGCATTTGATTCTTAATCGAGGATTAATGTAGATATCTATGGGCCACAGCATCCAGTTACCATCAGGTGGACGGTGTGCTCGTTTGTTACCCTTATTCTATAAAAAAGATGTGTTGTTACCCCCAAGGACCAATATGCAATGTATTCTGCGAGAGCGTGGTCCTACCCCGGTCGAGCAGACCTATTGTGCTACACCATACGAGTAGCTGCAACATGATTCTACCACGTATAAAAAATAAATAAAATAAAATGGGTTTTGAATTTTTTTCGATAACTCTTCCAAACTTTTTCAGAGATGAATAAAATAACACTTAGTTTATTCACGATGCGAAAAATTGAAAAATTAAATTACAAAGGAATGTTTTTATTTTTAAAACATAGCATTGCTGGCAGCAAATGTCGCCTGAAGTCTCCGAATAGTGCGATGACAATTTCATGAGATTCAACACTTCCAAAACACAAACGTGTCTTTTCACCGCTATAAGGAGCCCGCTTATCCAGACTCCTTTTTTCCGGAAAGTATCCTTGGAGTACACTGACCGCCTTCAGTTTTTAGGGGTTAAATTTTCTTCGAACCTTAACTATGGGCGGTTAATTGCGCCCAGAGCCAAAGCAGCAGCAAAGAAACTTGGTGTATTTGCAAGGGTGCGGCGGTAGTTCACGTCGGGGTAGTTTCTTACCTTATATAAAGCACAAGTGCGGTCGTGCACGGTGTACTACTGCGGCATATATAGGCTGGTACAGCGAAATGTCACCTGGCAGCGTTGGACTCGGTGGAGAAAAGTGCCAAAAGGCCCATTAGTGACCTTGATTTGGTTGAAACCAACCAGGAAATCAACCTGGTCGAGTACAGGCGCAGAGTAGCCAGCCTCTCGATATTCTATAGGAAGCATTTCCAAGAGTGTGCGCAGGAATTCCACGCTTTAATTCCTCCCTCTCATTTCCACCATCGGATGACCAGACGGTCGGCGGGTCTTCACCCCTTTGTTGTCGATATTCTACGCATTAGAACCAAACGGTTTACCTCGACTTTTTTAATGCGTACTGTAAAGGAGTGGAATAATTTGCCGGCGTCCGACTTTCCGCCCGAATACAAGGAAATTTGAAGGTGGCATTGTAGTCAAGCACAAGCTTGTAATACGTGAAAAAATCGTGAGAAAATCTCATTACAATATCTCATGAAGCCGGAAAATTCTCACACCTGTAGCCAACAGTTGAATAACAATATTAAGAGTACAACAATACAAGACTTGCCACCTTACTATGACTACTACGAGGTGTCTCTTTACCAACTGATCATTATCACGTAGCAATTGTTTCGGCATCTGACCGCACAACATTTTATTACATATAGATTTTAACCTTTTCTTTGTCCCAAGAATCATATGTGAATATTTGGATTGTTTAACTGTTGTGTCTGTATGGCGGACAGGGAAACTGTTGAGCGAGCTCACGACGCGCCGGACGTCAAGCAAACAAGTGAATTAAGAATTAAAATGGTACTAAAATTAACTTGTAGTTGCGTTAAAAACTTTGAGGAACATGATGGGATGCTTTGTTAGCTAATATTTGATTAAATAATAGGTAATTCGTATTCGCTTATTCAAATTACTACAGAAATGAAACCAAGCCGTGACCTTAAAAGCATTGTTAGCGGTGATAGACGCACGTCACCAGTGAGTGACGTAAACCAATGCAAGGCCATTTTAAAGGTTTGTATTATATAAACAGCTAAGATTCGTATCAACCAAAGGCGGTGTGTATTACCTAATTAATATAATACCTACCCCAAATGCGCGCACTATCACATCCACCACTAAACCCGACATCACGATAGCTAGGAAACACACCACCGTCGTCGATACCACGCGCGTGTTTCGCCTCTTTAGGCATCATGCAGGAGAAATTAACTCTGAGATATTTCTTAGTAATTCATTAAACACTCATAGTTTACAAGACTAGCTTAAGTTTATTATATGTATTAAGGTGTTGTCGCTGAATATGAGAAAGATTATGTTCGTGACACAATATACAGCGTTAGTTTGCTATAACTGGCCAAATTTGCAAAGGACGTTCAGAATATGAAATATTAGTGAATGGTAATAAAATTATTAAATAAGAAAAATGCTCCAACATTTTTTCCTTTTTATCTTTTATTATTCTATATACATATGTGAAAATCCAATATTTTCCTTCCCGCCCTTTTCCTTCTGTAAGTCGTAACACTGCTCACTAAAACTGCACGTTGACTAGGCCAGTCGATTATTTATAACCAACCCAAAAAATCAACCCAACATCTTTATAGTTTAATACACACTGTAGCTTTTTACGTGGTAGAGCCATGCTGCAGTTATATTAATAGTATAGTTGTAGCACGAATGGGTCGGCTCGACCGGGGAAGGACCACGCTCTCACAGAATACCAGCGTGAAATAGCAGCTTAATGCTGCTGTATTTCGAATGGTGAGTGTAGAGAACCGGAGACCCTTTTTGCTGGAAACGAGGCATTCCATCTTAGTCCTCACGGGTGACAACGCATCTGCATTTTGATTCGTAATCGAGGATAGATGTAGATGTCTATGGGCCGCAGCAACCACTTATCATCAGGTGGACTGTGTGCTCGTTTGTCACCCTATCCTATAAATAAAAAATAAAATAAATAAATAAAGCTTTTCGCAGCTGCAGAGAGAGCTGAACTGATCAGTACGCAGGCAATCCACTAATATTGCACGTTCACTAGGCCGGTCGATTATTTATACTAATCCCAAAAAACCAACCGAAAATATTTATAGTTATATAATACACATTGCAGCTTTTCGCAGCGGCAGAGAGAGCTCAACTCATTAGTATGCAGGCAATCGTAAGTGCATCAGAGCTATGTCTACTGTTTTTATAGACTGGTTATAAGGTGATTATATTACCATAAATTTGGTCAAGTTTATGATAATACCATTGTCGTGGGACCACTTTTTTAAATTATTTCATCATATTAGAATGATTGCAGTTTAAGTTTCAAAATCAATGATGTATCTATATGATATATTATGATTAACCCTACAAGGGAAGGTAAATCATCAATATAGGAATGGGCTGAGAATCGAGCCCTGAGGAACACCTTTTAGTAAATGTCATCATTCTCTAAACCATTTCCCATTATCTGGGGTCGGCGCAGTAAATCTCCTTGTTCCATTCCTCTCTATCAGCCGTCATTTCCATACTTACTCCTTTCATTCTCATATCACTCTTCACACAATCGATCCATCTTTTATTCGGCCTTCCTCTGCCCGTGTGTCCCTCCACATTCATATTCAACACTCGTTTTGTGACATGACTTTCATCCCTCCGCATCACATGCCCAAACCATGCCAATCTGCTTCCTCTCACCTTTTCTACCACTGGCGCTACTTTCAGGCTTCCTCTTATATACTCATTCCTTATCTTATCCATCCTTGTCACACCACACATCCATCGTAACATTCTCATTTCATTCGCATGCAGTCTATTTTCATCCTTCTTCTTGACGGCCCAGCATTCACTTCCATACATGACGACAGGTCGGATGATCGATTTGTAAATTTTCCCCTTCAGCCTTATTGGCATTCGGGGATCGCACGTTGTGGCTGTGACCTGTCGCCATTTCATCCACCCTGCGTTAAACCTTTTAGTAAATGTAATTCGGAAAAACTTTTGCCATAGATTTTAAGATTATAGATTTAGATTTTAAGTACGAAATAATGAGTTTAAATGTTATGTTCTTGACACCATAGGGCTGAAGCCCCTAAGCCTCCTGATTAATGGTGAACACAGTCGAAGGCCTTGTGGAAAGGCCACAAAATATTGTCAAAGCATCATCTGAATTCTCACATGCTCAAAAATATATTTAATGAACTCAACATCAGCGTCAATTGTCGAGCGCCCCCATCTTAAAAAAAACTTCATCGGATGAATTTTTATTTATTTGTACCACAGTTTAAAGATTTTACTATGCTTCATTAAATCAGGAAACACGCAAGATCCATAACTTGTATCTGTACAGTGCAACCGTACATTTTAGTGTGTAAGCGATTTATTTAGGTCAACATAATTTGCGTCATTTACTTTAGTTTTTGAACAGTTGACGTTGTCGCTCCGAACACGGTAGACGCGTTCGATATCATTATCAATATAATTATATAATATCATTATTTATTTTAAATAAAATCATGTGTTCCTATATCAACTATCATTTGGTTGGTGTTCCGTACATCTTAATGGTCCATCGAGCTCCGTAGCGGAAAAAGTGTTTCCGCTCAGTGACCTATTGCGACATAGTGCACTAAGTGACGCGTGCAATAGCTTTCCAGTCTGTACTAATAAGTGTGCAGCATCATTTCATTATCAATAAGCTCCGGCCATCGGTGTCACAAAGCATCAAGGATCAAGAAGCATTTGTGGGCGAAGCGAGTCTTGGGGCGCCGCCTAGCAGTAGCAGCTTGGAGCGCAACAGGAGAATCTAAGTCTTCGTTGGGTACTTACCACCACTACAGCACGAACGCACCAACGACCTCTGCACAATCAGCAACCAGCATCACATCAAGTAAGATCTTTCGATTTTACTTATCTCTATATCATGATGTCTGTCAACGATGTCCTCACTACGCAGCATTAGCTATCAACAGCAATTGAAAATTTGTATACTAATTTCAAGAAGGACGGGTCTGATAGGAAGACTCCAGACTATATCAAACGCAGATTAAATACTCTAGACAACTATTGGTTGGAGTATGAGAAGAATTATCAGCATTTATCACATCTGGACATTTAGATGTACCAAGCAGAGAAAGAATAGATCAAGAACGTGAAAGATTGAAGGAGAGATTTGACAACATTAGAGCGCATATCCAAAACTATCAGCCTTTGGCAGAGGATAGACCTGGAACACCACTGTTAAAGCCTCCTACATTTGTCTCTTAAACAAATCCAATCACGCCACAAATAAGTACAAGATAAACATCGAGCAAAACAGAAGAAATATTGAAAAAACAGAATAGCAATTTTAAAGTATTTCAACGAACACAATCAAATATCAACCTGGAATTAGTATCAGAGAAATGGGAATTCGAAGACTTGTTACGTACTCTCGAGTCTCGTTGGGCAGCTATCGATGGGATATATATCCTTACGCTGGGAGCTGGATAGCGAATTGGATGGCTCCAATGAAGCCACACCCCACATGGGCATGTCTACGTTCAATGGCAATTATTATCAGTGTTTTGCGAAGCAGTTCATACCAATCGAACCTTGTCAAATGCCCAAAAAATGCAGTTTTTGAAAAGTAAACTTAGAGGGGAACCCGAAAAAATGGTACTGCATCTGCATATCAGTTCGGACAACTATCAAGTTTGTTGGGATTTGTTGAATCATCGATACAATAAGAACGAATTAATTTTTGGGTCTCATATCAACATTCTTTTAAATTTACCTATCGCTCAACAGCAATCAGCAGCACATATTAAGAAAATGTATGACAGCGTAAACAAGAGCTTAATGCCATAAAATATCTAGGCATAGACATAAATTCATGGGATCCTTTGGTGGTACATATTTTGTCTCAAAAACTAGATGCCGAGACTCACAAAGACTACATCGAATGCCTAAAGAATCCTTAAGATTTACCAACTTTAGCAGATTTTTTAAAATTTTTGGAAAATAAATTTACGTCACTAGAATCATCTCGACGCAAACAAGACTCCACAACAAAACCTTCTCAGCCTGAAACAACATCTCCTATAACACGTTTACTGCGTAACAGGCCGATATCGGCCTGCCGCGGTACTTGAACTGGTGCGGACGAAGAAAACTATGTCCCTCTCGCTTGTGCGAAACGATTATCTCAGGTGTTTGTAAAAATTCGACAGAGACAAATATATATTTCATCTTGCGGTAAATGCCGTAGTTGTTCCCCATCAAAACATAACGGCAGGCTTTTATTGACCTACCACGCACTGACGGTGAAAAAACATCCGCGAGTGCGGCAGTGGGCCTATTTCGGCCCGCCCTCCCACCAGGCAGCTGGCGACCCGATACCGCACAGAGCGCGCGCCCCGCCAGTTAGTGTTGTGCTATCTAACAGCTCTGTCGTAGCGTCCGATATTATCAACAATGGCAAGCAATAAAAGAAAAATACAAATTTTGGAAAATAGAGTAATTCGCCCTGCAGTTATTGACAGTGATAGTGACAGCAGTGAAGAAATATTTTCCACTAAGAAAACTAAAAAGGATTTGGAAACAAATGTGCACGGAAAACAAAGCACAAGCGGTAAGTTTTATTTACTACCTACACATATCAACATATCAGCCTTAGACGCATAATGACGTGGGGATTTTTTATGTAATACCATCCTTTATGAAAAAGATTATTCTTAACACTTTCATTGCATTTTAATGATTTATTTTCAACAGTTGATGTCGAGAAAATTTAGTTTTTTTGAACATCTTTTCAATTGAACCATAATCCGTCCGCTTTTACCCCAACACTCCTTTTTCTCGCTAAATAAGACACAATAAGAGTCACAGTAAACTTTTTTTGTCAACAGCGGACGTTTTCAGTAGCCCCAGTGGAAGAAAATTTCATATTCTTAAACCAGTCTCGTTTTCACATGTAACTAAAACAGGTATGTCTTAATTTAAATAATTTATTTGCTTTTAGTGTTATAGTTTCTGCTGAGCATCTATTGACAGATATCTCTCTCTCTCTATCTCTCAAAATTTCATATTTTATTTAATTTTTTACTTATATTACTGTAAAGTTTCATCTAAATCCGTTCAGTAGTTTTTGCGTGAAAGAGTAGCAAACATCCATACATCTAAACTTTCACATTTATAATATTAGTGTAGATTAATTTTATTCCACTTACCTTTTTTTGCATTACAGAATGTAAAAATAAACCTACACCACAGACATCAAAAGGATTGTCTTCGCCTAGCTCATCGTCATTGGAACGATTTAGTATGTATAGCTCAAGAGGATGCAGTCCTTCGCTAAACAATATATCAGCTTCTAAGCTTATGCACGGCATCAAAATAGATGAAAGCGAATATCATGACTTGATAAATCTAAGAAACGATAATAAAAAGATAAAAAAGAAAAATGAAATAGAAAGGAAAGATCCAAAGACAAAACTTACATTCACTTATTCTTTTGAAGACAGTATGTCGCAAGGGTTAACTGAAAGTAATGAAAATTGTGTTTTTTATGACGAAGAACGTAATAAACAGTTTGAAGAAAATGAAAGACAGAAAGAAACACTTAATGACGAAGCAGAGAGAGAGAAAGAAACAGAAAATGTTGATGTAGAAGATGTAGAAGAGAGAGAGGAAGAAACAGGAAATGCTGAAGAGGAAGACGAAGATGCAGAGAGAGAGGAAGAAACGGAAAATACTGAGGAGGAAGATGAAGAGCAGGAAAGTGGTGACACAGGCGATGATGAGAGTGATGAATATTCTGCAAGTGAAGTTGTATCGGATATAGATAATGATGTTTCAGAGGAAGAGGAAGATGCACAGGATAATAGTGTCAATGAATGGGATGCTGTCACAGATTTGACACCTGAGTTGGATGCGTGTACTTTAAATGAAAGCACTTTTAATATTCCTATAGAAGATATATCACCTGCAGGTATTTTTTCCTTATTTGTAACTGATGAAATAATAGATAAAATGGTTACAGAAACTAATAAATATGCGTTAAAACACATCGCAGAAAAGCAAAATAATAACGAAATAAAAACAAAATCTCGGTTATTATCATGGAAAGCTACGAATAATATAGAAATGCGGAAGTTTCTAGGGGTACTACTCGCAATGGGTCTGAACAAAGTGCCTCATATAAATGACTATTGGTCAAAAAAATCAATATATCGAAACGAATATATTGTATCTGTAATGACTCGGGATAGATTTCTGCTATTCCTGAAATTCTGGCATTTTTGTGATGATTCGTCAGCCATCCACAATACAAATAAGTTGAAGAAAATTCATGATTTGGCTAATATGCTCAACAGCAGATTCCAAGAAGTATTAACGCCAGGTAAATTCATTGTTATAGATGAATCAATGATACCATGGCGTGGCAGGCTGAAATTCAAACAATACATTAAAAACAAATCACACAAGTATGGTGTTAAAATTTACAAGTTATGCACTCCAGAAGGGTATATATATAATTCAATAATTTATTCTGGAAAGGGAGAAAATGGCCGTGAACAAAATCATGGTAAAGTCACCGTACTGAAACTCATTCAAGGGCTGGAGAACAAATGTCGTGTAGTAATTGCAGACAATTTCTACTCTTCAATTGAATTGGCGGAAGAACTCTTATCTCAAAAAACCCGTTATTGCGGTACCCTAAATTCGAAGCGAAGGAGGCTACCTAAGGAGATAGTGTTACTAAAGTTGAAGAAGGGTGAAATCAAAGGAGCTATGAATAAAAATGGCGTTAAAGTTATTAAATGGGTTGACAAAAGGCAACTTCTAATGATATCTACTCTCAAAGAGGACAAAGATGTGCTTGTCAACACTGGCAAAAAAAATAGGAAGACGAATGAAGATATAAAAAAGCCTACATGTGTCTTAACGTATAATAACAACAAAAAAGGAGTTGACTTCAGCGACCAAATGTCTTCATACTATTCTACATTAAAAAGAGGGCTCAAATGGTTCAGAAAAGTGGGTATGGAATATTTGTTAGGCATGGCGTTAGTAAACGCGTGGATCACATACAACGTGAAATGTGATAAGAAGGTTTCAAAAAAAGAATTTACAGAGGCATTAATGCAATCATTAACTGGAAAAAGTATATGCGCTGATAGTAAGTATAATGACGTGTAACATCACTGTAGGCATATGTAGATTATTGTTGAAGGCGATTCCTACATTTCCGTGTTTCAACATCGTCAGACGTTCTACATCTGCAACAGGTAACTATTGTCATTATTTTGAACATATTACCAGTGTTACGGTGGCTGCGCATTCTCTTCGTGCATGAGCTTTGTGCTGACTGCTATTTTCTGCG
Organism: Parnassius smintheus behrii; assembly: GCA_036936625.1. Lineage (NCBI taxonomy): Eukaryota > Metazoa > Arthropoda > Insecta > Lepidoptera > Papilionidae > Parnassius > Parnassius smintheus. The sequence continues at coordinate 868,573 of JAUPFT010000018.1, forward strand.
AGCAATGTTTGGCGTTGTTTGCACTACTGTTCTATTATGGTATGTTATGGCACTGTTTACTTACTCAATAACACATAATGCGAGTTCTTATTTCGGGGCACTCAGCTGCATTTATCATAAAAATAACGCTTTAAGTGGTCTACTTGATTGCACAAAATAGACATTAGGTCCTGTTACCACTATATTATACACCATATACATAATTTTATACCTATATATACAGGCTGTTAGGGTTATCACCGCTGTCCTTCAAGGAGGTTACTCAGTATCGTTTATACAACAAATTTCCCTATCATGTCGTAAACTCGAAAAAAAATTTTTGGCTTCCCATACTAACCGATCCGATCAACTGATTAAAAATTGTATTTGAGGAATAAACTATCTGATTTTTTTGTATGAAAAGTGAGAATATTTTTTTAAGATTTCAACATGGGTCCCATAAGGAAAGTTGTTGTATAAGCGATACTGAGTTATCTCCTTGAAGGACAACCCTACACCTATACAACATGTAATTCCAAATGCGCAAAACCTCCCGTGGGGTAACTCAGGCCATGTTACAGAACAATTTTTGTTCTGAGATTCGCAAAAAATATTTTCACTTAATTTAAAATGACCTTATACACCGTGTAACGGAAGGGGGGTATCAACCCTGAAGGAGGTGAATGTGCTCATGAAACTGAACAACTTTCCCCAAAGAATATAGGTCGAAGTATGAAAAAAAATGTTGGACCTCCCGTAGTAGTAAATCAATCAGCTGGTTGTCAATTTTGTAAGGGAAGGCCAATTTTTTTTTCATATTTCGACCTATGTTCTCTGGGGAAAGTTGTTCAATTTCGCGAGTTCTGTGGTAAAACTCAATGTTTAATAAATCACACGGAATTAAGCAAAAAAATTCATTTCAGAAAATCAAGTAAAACCTAAGGACAATGACCATGTTCTTGAAATGAGCGCTAAACGAAGAAATTGTGCAGGGTGCTACGACAGACTGCGGAAAATCTTTAATAGTACCGAAGCAAAAAAAAAAGTAAAGAAAATAAAGAAATATTGCAGGAAATGCAACCAAAACCTTTGCGTAACATGTTTCCAAGATAGGCATAAGTAAATAAAAACATTTTACAGTTCTTTTACGATAATTCTGTTTTATTTTCGATATCCCCTTATTTTTCTCTGTCCCGTCACTACTAAAAATACTTTCTAGTGCGGTTCAGGTCGATATCGGCCTGCCGCTTTTCCTGCTTTATTTCTCATTTCTTGTTTGGCAGATCCCGGGGCGAATCAAACCTATGAACGTTGGGTTCAAGCTCATTCTAACAATATAAAAAAAAATGTATACATTATGTTTCCACAAAGTTATAGCAATTTAATCTATCCTAGTGCTGGTGGGTCTAGATCGACCACTCACGCACTGGCGGAAACATCATTGGGGGCGCATTTTGGCCCGCCGCCGCACTAGATGAAGTATTATGATTTTACTTGCCGCAGTAAACGTGATAAGAAGCATTATTATTTTAAATCATTTACCAGTAATCAAAATAAAGTCACAAATTGTGCACCGAAAAACTCACAAACAGGATGTCCACTATGCAAAAATGAAAACCACGGCATATTTCACTGCAGCAACTGGAACAGAAAATTACAACCAACGGAAAACCGAAATACAATTGCGAAATTGAAATATTGCTTCAATTGTCTTTATGATCACTACGGCAAAAATTGCATATCGGAAAAACGTTGCCGCGAGTGTAATGGCTGACATAACACGAGGCCTACGTGAAGCCGTTGACCTCAGGAATAGAACAACGTAGAAATGCTAGCAACGTGTCACAGAATAATATAAATGAAACTCTCTTAGCAACAGCATTAGTAAAAGTACAGGGTGTTAATGGCACTTATGTCAAAATTTGAGCGCTGATTGATCAGGGTTCCCAGACCTCCCTGATTACTGAGAAGGCAGCTCAAATGTTATAAATTCCTCGACAGAGGTGCAAAGGTGTCATTTTCGGAGTAGGAGCAAAGGAAAACAAATGTAAAGGTGTTATTAACATAACTTGCTCATCTGCTTACAGCGACTGTCAATTTACATCAGATGTGTTTATCATGAAAAACTTAATTAACAATCTGCCCAACAAGATATTCGACAAACCAGACTGGTCATATCTAGAAAACATTCAACTCACCGATCCCGAATTCAACGTGAGCCGGTAGACTTGTTGCTGGGGGCGGACGTCTATTCTTCTATCATATTAGGCGGTATCATTTATTTATTTATTTATTTACTTATTTATTTATTTATTTATTTATTTATTCACAAATTGCGTTACATGTGACTTAGAGACTAAACAAAACATGCAAGTTCTAAAAATCACGTGCACCTCGAAAGACATAGCAATGAACCGGAGAGGGGCAGACACTTAAAAATTCTTTTCCTCAATGTATTCATTAATTGAATAATAACTTATTTTAATAAGTATCTCTTTTAAAGGTCTTATGAATTTATTAATAATTGTTTCGGCTTTTATGTATTCCGGCAATTTATTATAAATTTTTATTGACATCGAGTAAGGACCTGTACTGTGTAATTTTAATTTAGATTTTGGTTGCAAAAGGTTATTCTTATAGCGAGGTACGTTGTGTCGGGGCGCGTCTATGATTTTGGTGTATAAACTTGGGTGTCTTTTTATAAATTTACATATTTCTAATATATATAGGCACGGTAATGTTAGAATTTTGAGACTTTGAAAGTGAGGTTTGTAGCTTTCTCTTTGTTTGATATTTGCAAGTACGCGTATAATTTTTTTTTGTAAAATAAAAAGTTCGTGTGATTCTACACTGTTGCCCCATAGTATGACGCCGTAGTTTAGCCACGCTTGAACGTAGGCGTGATAGGCTGTCACTGCCGTTTTTAAATTTGTAGATTTTTTTAATTCTCTTAAAACATATATGAATTGTGATAATTTTAACTTATTTTTTTTTTTTGAATATGTGATTTAAAATTAACATTCGAATCTATATTTATACCCAGCAAAGAAAAATTTTGAACACATTCTAATTTTGTTTGATTATATGTACAATTTATCTCTAGTTCATGTTTTTGTCGTGGTCTGAATTGTATTAGTTTAGTTTTTTTGAAATTGACTTCTAAATTATGATTGCTTAGACATTGTTTTACTTTATTTATAATTATGATTCTTTCATTAAGTTTGGTACCATTGATATAAGGGAACACAACGGAAAAATCGTCGGCAAACGTCACACAAAACTCATCAATAATCTTGGGGAGGTCATTGATGTAAATAGGGAAGAGGATACATCCGAGTAAGGACCCCTGAGGGATAGAGTCCCGCACCGGCTGGGCCCTCGAACTGGCACATTCTATATACATATATTTTCTATTTCGACGTACTGTGAACGATTGCTGAGAAAGGAAGCAAACCACTTATGAGCTACACCACGGATACTAATGTCATAAAGTTTATTTAAGAGAATGTCATATTAAATTTTTTCATATGCTTTTGTCATGTCAAATAAAATTCCTATTGAGTATTTCTGATCGTTTAATATGTTCAACACTTCATTAAAATATTTAAATGCGGCTAGGGTTGTCGAGCGGTATTTTCTAAAACCATTTTGGGCATCGTCGAAAATATTATACGTTTCACAAAATGAGTATAATCGTTTGAATATAGCTCTTTTAAAAAATTTTGAAATTTCATCAGAACAATCACAAACTGTGGTACAGCAAACACGTCTTGGGTGTATTTTTTGTGGCAATGTAAAATCCTATCAATGCAACGTTATTATGAACAATATAGATGATATTCAATGTTTTAGGGAGATAGAAAACATACCTGACGAACTCACTATGACCCAAGAAGATGCTCAATGCCTGGAGAAAAATACGACAACAAGGCAAGAAGATGGTAAATACATAGTTAAGTGGCCATTTATATCAGAAGCAGTTCAAAAATTGGGAGAATCAAAATCAAGAGCAATAGCGCAGTTTTTAACAGAAAAAAAAAGATTTAATTACCGAAAAGATATTGAAAAAAAATATAAATCATTTATCCACGAGTACTTGGAATTAGGTCACATGAAAATGTCGCCATGCAACAAGACGCCTGTCTACAGTCTGTATTTACCCCATCATTGCATTCAACGACCGGCGTCAACAACAACTTCGCTTCGAGTAGTCTTTAACGGAGCGTCCAAAACTTCGAGCGGCTTAAGCTTGAACGACGTTATGCACCAGGGTCCCAACCTGCAACAGGACCTGTTATCACTAATTATTACCTGGCGACAGTACCAATATGCCTACACCGCTAACATCGAGAAAATGTTTCGGCAAATTCTCATTCACGAAGAAGATCAGAGTTATCAAAGAATCATATGGAGAAATTCACTAACTGAAACTTTACAAGAATATCAACTAGCTACTGTCGCATATGGAACTAAAACAGTACCACTTCTTGCCATGATAGTATTGAAACAGCTAGCCAAAGATGAAGGTCATAAGCATCAGGAAAGCCAAGCAGCAAAGGTCCTGGAAGAACATTTTTATATGGACGACCTGATCATTGGGAGTCACGACCTCGCATCAGCTAAAAAGTTACAATCAGACTTAAAAAACTTACTAAAAGTAGGTGGATTTAATTTAAGAAAATGGTCAGCCAGTACACCGTGTCTTCTAGAGGGAGTTAGCATAGCAAATACCAACCAGCAAACATATGACTTCAAAACTGAAGTATCTACAAAAACCTTAGACCTGCAATGGTTTGCGCAATCAGATCAGCTTACTTTTGACTTGAAAATCGATTTATCAACATCAAAACTAACGAAACGAAGCTTATCAAATATCTCAAAGCTTTACGACCCAGTAGGATTTTTAACGCTAGTTAGCACAAAATTGAAATTATTATTCCAAAAAATTTGGCAATATGACTTAAAATAGGACGACGAGCTTCCTCATGAGATTCAAGTGGATTGGACGAAGATCAAAGAAGATATCAAAAATATATCACAGATACGTATACCAAGATGGTTAAAGAGCAACAAAAACGACGTCATTATTCTTCATGGGTTCAGTGACGCGTCGATGAACGCATACGCTTGCGTAATTTATTGCAAGATAGTTCGTGTAAAACAAGAGGGAAATAAAAACATATCCGTCGTCCTCATTACAGCAAAAGCTAGGCTAGTACCACCAAAAAAAAGATCAGCTTACCTCGCTTAGAACTGTGTGCAACCCTATTTTTATCAAAGCTCATGGAAAAGGTGAAATCATGTTTGGCAGATTACAATATCAAAATATTTGGATGGTGTGATTCGACAGCAGTATTGGGTTGGCTGCAAGGAGATCCGAAACGCTGGAACGTCTTTGTAGCCAACAGAGTAGCTAAGATCACAGAAGTTTTACCACCGGAATGTTGACGCAGGATAACCCAGCTGACTGTGCCAGCCGCGAAATCAGTACGAAACAGCTTCATCGACATCAGTTGTGGTGGCATGGACCAGCGTGGTTATCAGTCTGACGATGATTACGTAAATAAGATCACTTACACCACTGATGAAGAGGTCAAAACCATAAAGCAAGTACACACCACAACCTGCTCAAGCGAAGACGACGTCGTTACCCAATTAATAAGCAAGCACAGCAGTTTCACGCGAGTGACACGAATATTAGCCTACATACTACGTATAAAGCAAAATAATAAGCAAAGCTAGTTAACACCTTAAAAATTATAAAAGGCAAACCAAAAAATTGTCAAGCACATGCAAAGCAAGGAATTTGGAGAAGATATCGGCTATTTACAAAAGCATAACAAAGCAAGCTCAAAAAGCAAATTATTACCTTTAAATCCTTTTATCGATTCTGAAAGTATGTTGAGAGTTGGTGGCAGACAAAACGCTTAACGCAAAACGCTTCGATCAGCAAAGAAATGATGCATGCCCTTATTATCCTCCACGAGAGTCACCTGACACACCTACTCATTGATGAAGCGCATAAGATGACACATCACGGAAGAGCCCGTGTCACCTTAGCGTGGCTACAACAACAGTATTGGGTCCTAGGTGGGAACAGAGCAATCAAAAAACGCCTGCGCAACTGCTTAACCTGTAAAAACACAACCCTACAAAACATTATCAGCTTATGGGCGATCTTCCTGAAGCAAGAATAAATCCGTTGAGACCATTTCTTCGAACAGGGGTGCATTTTTCAGGTTTTGTTTACGTAAAATCAAGTAAAGACAGAGGAATCAAGACCTTTAAAGGATACATAGCAGTGTTTGTTTGTATGGTCACAAAGGCCATACATCTTGAGTTAGTATCCGATTTAACTTCATCAGCATTCTTAGCAGCAATAAGAAGAATGGCGGCGAGGTGTGGCACACCACATCACATTTACAGCGATAATGGTACGAATTTCGTAGGTGCCAACAGAATCATCAATCAAGAAATAATTGATCCAAAATCCATTATCACAAATGACTTCTTATCAGAATTAAGCGAAATGAATATCATATGGCATTTCAATGCTCCGCCAGGCCCAGTGCGGGGGGTCTGTGGGAAGCGGCTGTGAAGAGTGTTAAATACCACCTTCGCAGGGTCATCGGCGAACAAAAACTCATCTTCGAGGAATTCTTAACACTGCTAACACAGCTAGAAGCCTGCCTGAATTCCTGAAAATATCAAAATTGATGACATTGTAATCATTCATGAAGCAAGCATACCTGCCGGGAACTCGTTATCGATGTTCAGCCCGGCAAAGATGGATTAGTCTGAGTAGTTACTGTTAAAACAAAAAACGGAACTATTAAGAGACCTATCACGAAATTAACCATTTTACCAACTCAGTCTGAAGCAAATTATCAGAATTCCACAAACTGTCAATCAAGTCCGAAAACAATCAAGAATTAATATTTGAAATTCAGATCACAAAAACGACAAACCAGGAAAGGCGCGATCTACATAGTATCAAACTTTGTAATTTTATCATGTACACACTGCTTATTTTTACGTTATTTATTTTCATTTTCTTTATCATTATTCGCACAAACAGCACAAGGATCATTTAATGTAACAAATTTTAAGGATACCCAGAGTTTATACTTCGATAAAACATCAAACATGAGGCGTATCCGAGATGAATGGAAAATAATTGTTTATTACGACTTAGACCCGTACTGGCAAGGTTCATAACAACTAAAAACTTATATCACTCACCTTGAAAACATATGTTCAAAATTGCAAGAGCGACAACAATGTGACATAATCCTATTACAATTACGACATGTGAGCACCGAGTTACACTACTACGATCAGCTGTTGCTTGGTCAGCAGTCGGCGGCGGGAATACGAGTATGTCGCGGGCTTATCAATGGCGTGGGAAATGTCACGCATGCACTATTCGGCGTACTAGACAATGACTTCGCTGAACAATATGAAAAGGAAATTGAACTCAGAAGACAATCAAAACCATCTCGTAAAATTATGGAAAAATCAGACATCAGTAATAGAAGCACAATATAACTTTTTTAAAAGATTATAAACAACAATTGACCAACAACACAAACTCTTCCATCAGCATATCAATAAATTAGAGCAAGAAAATTCTGTTATTAAAGAAGAGTTACAAAAATTAAGAGCTAGCAACGAGTTTACCTTATCGTCTGTAATATCAAACAACATCTTAGTTAATTTGAAAAAATTACAAAATACCTTGTTCGATGTTGTTACCGACATTTATCAGGGGAAATTTGATATACATATATTATCACCTGAACAGTTACAAGATGAGCTTAGCATCATTTCCGGACATTTAACAAAAGATCTATCATTGCCTATAGATAATATACACAACGTCTTATCAAAACTGTATCATTTACTGAGAGTAAAGGTCAAGGTCACATATCAAAACCTTTTACTCGCAATTAAAATACCACTTTTAACCAGAGAAAGCTATGACATCTACAGAGTATTACCTATTCCACAATCATACGACAATAAGATGATAAACATAATTTCCATCTCTGATTACTTTGCTATAAATATCCAAAGAGACTCGTATATACCTATGACTGAAGCCGAAGTACCATGTTGTCTACATTCAGACCTCAACACGATACTTTGTGAGTTACGGTAGCGGTACTCTGGAAGCGAGTGAGACAAGCAGGCCGGCGGAGCCTAGCGCCTGCGACCCGCTTGGAGCCTGCACCACGGTTATCACTTCAAGACATTCCTCGTGCTTGTACAAGTGATGGTGTCAGTGCCAATCAAAACATATCAGTGCAAAGTGCGCGAGTACAAAACTAAGGCACCTCACCCGTATTTGCGAGAGTGTGCTTGAAGGACATACGAGAGATAGATCTGGACATGGACCTTTAACTACTTATTTTATTTTATTTATTAGTGACATACTATGATAGTTTCTTAACTTTGTTATTATCTTATACCATTATCATTTTATCTTATATCATTTTTGTTGTTTCCTATCTATCTTATCACTCTCATCTCTCGCCCGGGAGCATGTACAGTGCAACCGTACATTTTAGTGTGTAAGCGATTTATTTAGGTTAACAAAATTTGCGTCATTTACTTTAGTTTTTGAGCAGTAGACGTTGTCGCTCCGAACACGGTAGACGCGTTCGATATCATTATTAATATCATTATATAATATCATTATTTATTTAAAAAAAAATCGTTTATTCCTATATCAACTATCATTTAAAGGTATTCCGTACAGTATCTATTATGGATGCAGTGACTTCAATCAAAATCCCCCATAAATATGGCGTTTTCTCAGAGTATTGTATAAAGATATCGTAAAATATTTCAAAACTAATGATGTTAGGAAATTTAAAAATTTTAACAAGCTGCTACGTTTAGTTTAATCAATGATTCGGCAATGGTAGGAAAAGTATTTATAGATTTTAATATTCAATTTTCATTGAAAATTAATAATCCGAGTTGAATAGTTTGACCTTGCCCGTTTCACTATTATAAGCTCCCGCAAAATTGCATTACGTCATAAGCAAGAGTGCTACCAGGCCTGGGCTCGCGCATCGACGTCTCGGGATGCAAATACCAGGGTTCTTAAAAAGAAGTATAATTCTATATTAGCGGTCAGCCACCGTAGAGTCAACATCACCCGAAGATGCCTCGTATATGTCGATTGGTGATGACGGGATTAGTGCACGCAATTGAGGGAGGGCTGGAGGTGCTCTTTAAACTAGGTAAGACACATCATTTTGTTTAATTTAGCGGATGGTTGCAAAATAACTATCAATATCATTTAACTATAATTCTGCTTCCAGGTCCATCAAAAGTGTCATTGTCAAGTCAGAGCACATCGGCAAAATTGGCGAGAAACTAGTTCATCTTCCTTCGGGAACATGTGCATTCTGGTCTCTCGCCAAGGATGTCCAAGGGAATTTCTGCCAGCCATCTCTCCCATCTCTGCACAGGGAGGACGACTCACGGGATCACGCCACAATAGATAAAGCCCATCTACTGGGCTCTCTCTTTGCGTCCGACTCGACTTTTGATGACGGGAGGAACACACCGCCGACCATCCCACAGTGTGAGTGCTCCATGTAGGATGTGCTGTTCACTCAACGCTCGGTGCGCAGAGCTCCTCTCCCTGGACATCAAAAAGTCGAGTGGGCCTGATGGCATGCCTCCAATTGTACTGAAGACGTGTGCTTCGAAGTTGGCACCAGTTTAAACTTGTCTTTTCCGTTACTCCTACTCCCCAGGCTTAGTCCCGAAATCATGGAAGAGAACCTTTGTGTACCCTATCCCCAAAAAAGGTAACCGCTCTGATCCGTCCAACTATAGGCCTATCGCTATCACGTCCTTGTTCTCTAAAATACCTAATGGAATCCATTCAATCATGCGGTACCTTGAGGCTCACCAGCTGGTGGCCACTGGCGGTCACTAATCAGCTGATTAGTGACCGCCAGTACGGTTTTCGTCACGGTCGCTCGGCTGGCGATCTTCTGGGTTACCTAACTCATAAATGGACGTAGGCTGTAGAGTCCTAGTGGGTGATGTTGGCCATTAGTTTGGACATAGCGAAGGCCTTCGATCGGGTTTGGCACAAAGCACTTCTTACGAAGCTTCCTTCGTATGGGCTTCCCGAGAAATTGTGCAATTGAGTCACCAGTTTTTTTGCTAATCGGAGCAGGCCCAAATCCCCCCCCCCCCCCATCAACATGGTAGCGGAATTAAATAAAGATAGACTACCCCAGGAGGGTACCAGCACCCCTGGAGAATCCCTCGCTGAGCATCCACGACCATGTTTCTCCACTTCTGAGCGTGGGTGCTCAGGCTGCCCCGCGTATTCTGGGGGGGGCGAAATTCCGCTCAAGACTACAACTGCTCGGGGCAAACGGAGCAACAAGACCAAGGCGACCCCTGCCACGCTGTCCGTGAATTTCTGCAATATCAGGGGACTTCACTCTAACCTAAACGCCGTCCACTACCATCTCGAGACGGCGAGGCCGGCTCTGCTCTTTCTGACCGAGACGCAGGTGTCCTCTCCGGCTGATGTTTCGTATCTCTCCTACCCGGGGTACAAACTGGAACACTCCTTTGTGCCTCGGGCTGGAGTTTGCGTTTACGTCAGAGAGGACATCTGTTCTCGACGCCTCGGCAGACTTGAAGGTTCGGACCTGTCCATCCTTTGGCTACGCGTAGACAGCGACGACCATCCGCGCGTCTACGGGTGCCTCTATAGTTCCCACAGCGGTAATGCCGAAACAGACCGACTCTTCGACCACGTCCAAATGGCTGCAGATTCGTTGCTACAGCAGATCCCCTCTGCAGAGATCGTGATCCTCGGCGACTTTAACGCCCATCACGCCGAATGGCTCGGTTCACGTTTAACCGATCATGCGGGGAGATCTGTTCATGATTTTGCCTTGGCATATGGTCTGACACAACTGGTTACTTCGCCTACGCGGATTCCAGATGTGGAGGATCATGCACCTTCCCTGTTGGACCTTCTGCTGACCTCTCACCCGGACGGATATCAGATTTCCGTCGACGCCCCTTTAGGCTCCTCGGACCATTGTCTGGTCCGGAGTGTTGTGCCACTCACGCTGAAATCGCGGTTGCATTCTGCAGGCTGCCGCCGTGTTTGGCACTATAGGTCAGCCGATTGGGATGGGATGCGGTCTTTCTTTGCATCCTACCCTTGGGGGCGGGTTTGCTTCTCGCCGGATGATCCCAACGTTGTTGCGGATTCTGTTACTGATGTGGTACTTCAGGGTATGGAACTTTTTATTCCTTCCTCTGTGGTGCCCATTGGAGGCAAATCTCAGCCATGGTTTGGTCGCTCCTGTAAAATAGCATCATGCTATAAGCAGGAGTGCTACCAAGCCTGGGTTGATGCATCAGCGTCCCGGGATGTAAACACCAGCGCTCTAAAAAAGAAGTATAATTCCGCCTCTAGGTCCTTCAAAAGAGTCATTGCCAAGGCAAAGTCAGAGCACATAGGCAGAATTGGCGAGAGACTAGTTCGCCTTCCTTCTGGAACCCGTGCATTCTGGTCTCTCGCCAAGGCTGTCCAGGGGAATTTCTGTCAGCCATCTCTTCCATCTCTGCACAGGGAGGACGACTCACTGGCCCATACTGCAAAGGAGAAAGCCGATCTTCTAGGCTCCTTCTTTGCGTCTAACTCGACTCTCGATGACGGGGGGAGTACGCCGCCGACCATCCCGCGGTGTGAGTGCTCCATGCCGGAAGTGCAGTTCACACAGCGCTCGGTTCGCAAAGCACTCCTCTCCCTGGACATCCACAAGTCGAGTGGGCCTGACGGAATCCCCCCAATTGTGCTGAGGACGTGTGCTCCAGAGTTGGCACCGGTTTTAACGCGTCTTTTCCGGTACTCCTACTCCCTAGGCGTAGTCCCAAAATCATGGAAGACTGCTTTCGTCCACCCGATCCCTAAAAAAGGCGACCGCTCAGACCCGTCCAACTACCGGCCAATCGCCATCACCTCCTTGTTCTCCAAAACAATGGAGTCCATTGTAAACTGCCAGCTCATGAGGTACCTTGAGGATCACCAGCTGATTAGTGACCGCCAATACGGTTTTCGCCGTGGTCGGTCAGCTGGTGATCTTCTGGTCTACCTCACTCACAGATGGGCGGAGGCAGTAGCGTTCAAGGGGGAGGCATTGGCCGTTAGTTTGGACATTGCGAAGGCCTTCGATCGGGTTTGGCACAAAGCGCTTCTTTCGAAGCTCCCTTCCTATGGGCTTCCCGAGAAATTGTGCGATTGGATCACCAGCTTTCTTGCAGATCGGAGCATCAAGGTCGTTGTAGACGGTGCAAGCTCCGATTGCAAGCCTATTAATGCTGGTGTTCCACAGGGCTGCGTGCTATCGCCAACGCTGTTTCTTCTGCATATCAATGATATGTTGCATACCCGTAACATTCATTGCTATGCAGATGACAGCACTGGTGATGCTCTTTACACCGGCCGAGCCAATATTTCTCGGGAAAACGTCTCCGAGTGCCGGGACAAACTTGTGTCTGAAGTCGAGTCTTTGCTGAACAGAGTCTCGGATTGGGGACGACTAAATCTAGTCCAGTTTAACCCCCAGAAGACACAAGTTTGCGCGTTAACCGCTAAAAAGAACCCCTTTGTCGTATCCCCTCAGTTTCAAGGCACTCCCCTTGTTGCCTCAGCCAGTATCGGAATCCTCGGCGTCGACATATCGAGTGACGTGCAGTTTCGTGGTCACTTGGAAGGGAAGGCCAAATTGGCCTCTAAAAAGCTTGGCGTGCTCAGCAGAGCGGGGCAGTATTTCATGCCGGCACACCGCCTGCAACTTTACAAGGCGCAGGTTCGACCGCACATGGAATACTGTTCCCATCTCTGGGCTGGGGCTCCCCAGTACCAGCTCCTTCCACTTGACCGCATCCAGCGCAGAGCGGCTCGAATCGTCGACGACCGAGTGCTTTCCGATCGGCTCGATTCACTGGCGTTGCGAAGAGATGTTGCATCTCTTTGCGTATTTTATCGCATCTATCACGGGGAGTGCTCTGAGGAATTGTTCGGATTAATCCCAGCCGCCAAATTTCGTGAACGCACGACACGGCAAACGTCCCGATACCATCCACACCATCTGGATGCTTGGCGGTCCACCACTGTACGTTTCACAAGGAGCTTTCTTCCACGTACAACCTCTCTGTGGAATAGTTTATCACCGGCGATTTTTCCGGACCGATACGACCTGGGGACCTTCAAGAAAAGAGCTTACTCCTTTCTAAAGGGCCGGCAACGCACCCGCAATTCTCCTGGTGTTGCGGTTGATCATGGGCGGCGGTAGTCACTTAACATCAGGTGAGCCGCATGCTCGTTTGCCCCCTCTTCTATAAAAAAAAAAAAAAAAAAAAAAAAAAAAAAGCATCAAGGACGTAGTAGACAGTGTATGCTCCGATTACAAGCCCATCGACGCTGGTGTTCCACAAGGCTGCGTGCTATCAGCAACGCTGTTTCTTCTGCATATTGTGACGGCCCAATATTATTATTAATAATAATTAAATTCAATATAAAGGGGGCATCAAAAATAGTCTTAAAATATATATACATTAAGCAATAAAATTACATTAATAAGCATAAAGTCAATATAAATACATTTCAGACATTAGACCAATAACGTAGTAAATTAAAGGCAAAAATATTGTCTTCCGTAATAAATAAATTTATTATAAAAACTTGTAAAAATATTTAAAACATGATAAACAATAGAAATATAAGTTGAAAATATCATAAAAATAAAGATAAATAACGTTTATAAGATAATAAGAAAATTTGTATAAAAAAAATTCCTAAGTTATGGAAGGTGTTCATGTATAGATGTCTTGTATGGAGGAGCTGCTGAAGATACATACCTGCAGTTGTACATATATATGGCGTGGTCGGGAGCCCGACTGCTTGAAGAACTGTAGCACGATGACTAGTCCTATATTAGGGACTTATGATAATAAACTCAATGATACAAAAGCAGCACTATAGAAGGTCTCTATGATGAATTTGCCTTACAATAGTGGGGTCGTGGGTTGAAGTCCTATATATTAATGACTTATGAAAGTAAGGTCTATGATACAAAAGCAATACAAAAATTCAAAAGCAATACATTATTAAAGAAGGTCTCTATGATGAATTTGCAATACCATAGTAGGGTCGTGGGTTCGAGTCCTATATATGAATGACTTATGAAAGTAAGGTCTATGATACAAAAGCAATACTATAGGCGGTCTCTATGATGAATTTGCATTACAATAGTAGAATCGAGGGTTGAAGTCCTACATATTAATGACTTATGAAAGTAAGGTCTATGATACAAAAGCATTATTATAGAAGGTCTCCTTGATGCATAAGCATTATATGGGGTGGTCGGGTGACCGACTGCTCTTAGTACTGTTGCAAAATGACTAGTCCTTATTAGGGACTTGAAAAAGGATTATTATGGTGGCGTGTATGCTGCTTCACGATCAATTGGTCCAAGGTAAACTTGGGCTCGCTAACCGATGTGTCCTAGACATATCATCTTAGTGCCGGTGGTAAGCGGGTTTATTGTAGCAATACGGCTTTCCCGTGGACATCACACACCCATAACGTTTGCGGGCGACGTCGTAGCGCATAGCGATGCATCATCTATCCTTCGGATTGGGATGATGAGTGTGTTTGGTAGCACTTTTTAGTGTAACCAGCATACTGAACTTCATGTCTTAGTGCATTAGCGCTATGATACGTGGAGTTTCTTTCATTGGCGTCTTAGTAGCGTGCTACTATGATACGTTGGAGTTATTTTTAGTTAATAACAATACAAACTTTGTTACCAAGGTCGATAGGGATCATATAGGTGTGTTGTGAGGGGGCGCCATCCGTAAGATAGTTGCATTGATGCTTACTGCTTCTTGAGATATTGCGTCTTGTGATGGATCTGCGGGTGTGCTGCACCTGATTCGACGCATTCTTGTGGTTCTGGTCGATGGAGGTATGCGGGTGGTGATGTCTGCTCGGATGTATGGGGGACCTTGGGATGGTGTAAGCCCGACGATAGTCGTATTGATGCTTGTTGCGTTCTGCAGCATTGCATCTCTGCGATGGTTGTTAGGTGGGACGCTATTCTCAATGGCGCTCTCTGCGTCTTGGTTTGACTCACACCTGAGAAGGTTTGCCCAAGTCGGGTCCCTTCATTACGGGGCTACAGACTGTCTGCCCTCCACGATGTTTTGTATAACACATAATAATATATCTCTGTAACTTTCCCACCTGATTGAAGGCAACTTGTTGGTGGGTGAGACAAACATGATCGAAAATGCATTTACTCGACGTCGGTGACACAAAACCTTTCTGATGGCGAATTATTACTCTTATCTTATAACTGCCTTTTGGCTATATCTGCCGTTATATTGGTTGGTGGAGCATATGTGTCGACCTCATGCGGGTGGACCTCAAAGCCGTACAACGTGGGACCCCATTCCCTTGAGGTGAGCGGTAGACTCATAACACGATCTGCGGCTAGTAGCCGTGCTGATCATGCAACCGATGGTGATGCCATACACTTACATCAAGTCTGCAGGAGCGGCGGTCTGGCAGGTGGTGGCGCTCACGGAGGGTTTACGGCCAGAGTGCCTATTTGCCTAAACCGTGTGACGTACATTCACTGCGTTGATTTATATAACACTAGATCAATAATAACCGCGCCAAAGCGTTGCCACTGCACAGATGGCCACAACCATATTCCTAGCTAACGTGAGTTCATTGTTCAATGTGACGCCGACAGAGTTGAGTCGCGACAAAAATGGGTAAATGCGTAGTGAAAGAATGCTATTCAAGGTCACAAAACGTAATAAATCAAGCGGAATCGCTTTCAACACATAACTTTTAGTTCTTGTTTTCATATAAACGTAAAAAACGAATATTGCCATTTAGGTTCAATGTTGCTCCTTTTCCGCATTTGTGATTATCCTACATTAATGGGAGACTATATAATTAATTGAGTAAGTTAATTTGTTACCTCTGATTTTAAATATTTTGGAAATTATAATAAAAACTACGTTTTAACTTTCATACCAAATAATTAATTATTCTTATTTTAGTTTATTCGTCTATTTTACATTAATAATTTTATATTATTTATAATTTCATATAAATTTTATATTAATTATATTTTATTACCTATTTTATATTGTTTGATTTATTAGTACCATAAAAATACGTTTTATTTCATCATTATGTTTACTTCTATTCATCTGATAAGCTTTGTATCCTTTTTTGCTAAGGCGACGTAATATTTTAAAATATAATATACTTTTTTAATATAAAAATAATTAACTGCAGCTTAAAACTCATGTTTATTGCGTATTTTAGGTAAAATTTCATATAGTAAGCCACACCAACCCGCCATTGCACGTTTGTGTGTCTATCTTTATCACTTACAGTGAGATAGATATATGTTTACTTAAAATTGTTACTAGTTTCAAAGCTACGTCGTCGCGTTTGGATAGTGGTTACACTTTTTTCGACGCGCGGTAATGTGGTTTGCTCCTCTAGTGTTGTATACATTGATTTATTAACTCAATGGTTGTATAACTCAATGATTCGCTGTGGCTGGATTCGTTCGTATACTGTATGGCGTTTACACGCACTGACATGCGCGACTTCGGTCGATGTTTGTGCTTACGCACTAACAAGGGCCAAGCCTCTTTTACTGGTGCGCCAGTTATTTTGCTGTGGACTACGGTCCAGTTCCCGAATTATTTTTTAAATAAATGTAGAAGAGCAAAGCTCTTGTATCGGGTATTTTGTATAAATATTTTGTGAACCTTTGTCCGAGCGGGGAGGTATAATTAATAATAAATTAATAATGTAAAGCTGATACAAGTGGATTAGAACATTTTATGTTCTTAACCTTTCTCGAGCCCTGTCCTCGTGAACGGGGTTCACTTAGCTTATAAGGCACTACTAACAGCTTTCAATTGCTCTAGTGAATATTCATTCTTCCAAAAGACACCTAAAAGAACTAAGTTGCTAAACTAAGACAACGTAAATAAGGGTCCTAACTAAGACGATCACGCCAAAATATTACAAACGGCCTATTATTAAACCTTTGGAAAGATCATTTAGAAAGATCAAAACATATCTTATTTATCTTGGTCACAAATATATAATGTTATTGAAAAAGGGTAAATTTATTATATATAATATATTTAATATACATTACATTACATACATAAACACTCACGCCTGTCACCCAGAGGGGTAGGCAGAGACTACAGACTTCCATTTAGCACGATCCTGACATACCTTTCTCGCCTCTTCCACATTCATATACCTACGCATACATGCTCGTCGGTTAAGGGTACTCTTAATTTGGCCCATTTTTAGTATATCGCCAATTTGGTCGACAAACTTCCGCCTAGGACGTCCCTTTCCGACTCTTCCATTCACTTCTGCAACATATATTTGCTTTGTCAGTCTTTCCGCATTCATTCTTTCTACATGACCAAACCACCGAAGCATTCCTTTCTTAATCCTGGTCACCGCATCATCTTGCAAACCACACTCTTCTTTTATCACACAGTTTCTCACCCTGTCACTCAGATTCAGCCCTAACATACTCCTTAGCGACCGCATTTCTACCGCATTTATTCTACTCTCGTGCTTCTTCTGCCACACCCAACTTTCACTACCATACGTTAAAGTAGGGACTAATACAGCACTGTGAATTGCCATACGTGCCTTTTTTGACACATTCTGACTTTTCACAATAGAGTGTAGAGCCCCATTTACTTTATTTCCTGCATTCACTCGTCGTTCAATGTCCTTATCATATCTCCCATCCCTGCTGAATACACATCCCAAATATACGAACTCATCCACTTGCTCAATTAACTCTCCTTCTATTCTTATTTCACATACCGTTTTGCTTTCATCTCTTTCAAAAACCATCACTTTCGTCTTACTTGCGTTCACTTTCATTCCCCTTTCTTTTAATGACCTGTTCATTAATGTAACCATCATTTGCAACTCGGCCGCCGACGACGCAAGTATGACTTGATCATCGGCGTACAAAAGGCATTTGATGGTTAACTCACCCATTCTTACCCCGCATTCTTCAACTTTCAAATTTTCCAAACAGCTGTCCATAAATAGGTTGAACAGCCACGGGGAAGCTACACAGCCCTGTCTGACACCTTTATGGATGCCAAACCAGTCCGAGTAGACCCCGTTGATTCTAACACAAGCACTCGAGTCCCTATACAGAGACTTTAATGCCTGTATCAAACCAGCGCTCAACCTAAATGCGTTCAGCGTTTGCCATAACACATCCCTGTCCACTCTGTCATAAGCCTTTTCCAAGTCCATGAACGCACAAAAAATTCTTTGGTTTTTCGCCAAAAACTTCTCCGCGATCATATTTAATATATTTATTATTATAACAGGGGGGGGGGGAGGCGTTACAATATCATTGACATGTTGCAACTCAGTAACATTCATTGCTATGCAGACGACAGAACTGGTGATGCTTCATACACCAGCCGTGCCAATATTTTTCCGGAAAACGTCTCCGAGTACGGGGACAAACTTGTGTCTGAAGTCGAGATATTGTTGAACAAAGTCTCGGACTGGGGCGACTAAATCTAGTCCAGTTTAATCCCCAGAAGACACAAATTTGCGCTGAAAAGAACCCCTTCGTCGTATCTCCTCAGTTTAAAAGCACTCCCCTTGTTGTGTGTTCTTTGGAGGAGAAGGCCAAATTGGCCTTTAAAAAGCTTGGCGTGCTCAGCAGAGGGGGACAGTATTTCATGCCGGCTCACCGCCTGCAACTTTAAAAGGCGCAGGTTCATCCACACATCGAATACTGTTCCCTGCCCCACTCCACCCAGTGCCAGCTCCTTCCATTTGATCGCATCCAGCGCAGAGCAGTTCGAATACTCGGCGACCGAGCTCTTTCCGATCGGCTTGACTCACTGGCACTGCAAAGAGATGTTGCATCTCTTCGCGTATTTTATCGTATTTACCACGGGCAGTGCTCTGAGGAATTGATCAGACATTCCAGCTGCACAATTTCACCATCGCACATCGCGACAAAATTCGCGATACCATCCATACCATCTGGTTGACTGGCGGTCCACCACTGTGCGATTTAAAAGAAGTTTTGTTCCTCGCACAACTTCTTTGTGGAATCAACTACCACTAGAGATTTTTCCGGACCGATACGACTTAGGGACCTTCAAGAAAAGAGCATATTCCGTTTTAAAATGCCACCTACGCATCTGAAATTCCCCTGGTGTTGCAGTTGTTCATGGGCGGCGGTAATGACGTACGTTCATATGAGCCGTATACTCGCTTGCCCCATCTCCTATGAGAAAACAACTGCCTCCACGATACAGGATGAAATCCCAGTGTGGGGGGTAACGTTTCTAAAACAAAGAAAAAGCACAACAACAAACAACAACAAATTCCCAACAAAATTTTGCGTGAAATAGTTTCCAAGTGGAAAATGCTGATCCTTTTAGTAAAGGATCAACATTTTCCACTAATTATTTCATTAAAAAGTGCTAAAATTTTGATTAAAATTATGATTTTTTGAATCTTTGAATGTTTAATCAGATTTATCTCGAAAACAATCAACTCTACGGGTATGATTATCATTACTTGGTTTGTAGAAAATTACATTTACTATAAAAAAGTATTCATAGAATTTCCTTTAAAAATCACTTATTTACGACAAAAATGAAAAGAAATCATGAAGTTTGAGCAAAAATTGACTTTAATTTTTTTAGCGGCAAGACGATTCAGAGAACATAAATTAACTGTGGACACTTTCAAGGAACAAATATTTGCCTAAAATTTCAAATAATGTTGGATATCGCGAAGCCATCTGATGAAGCGATACCATCTGGATGACTGGAGGTCCACTACTGTGCGATTTAAAAGAAATGTTTCTTCCTCGCACAACTTCCTTGTGGAATCAACTACCACCAGACATTTTTTCCGGACCGATTCGACTTAGAGACCTTCAAGAAAAGAACCTATTCCTTTTTAAAAGGCCGGCAAATATATCTGCAGTTCCCCTGGTGTTGCAGTTGTTCATGGGCGACCGTAATCACTTACCAGCAGGTGAGCCGTACGCTCGTGTGCCCCCTCTCCTACCCCAACTGTTACCCCAACTGTATATCGAATTTTCCCAGATTTCTGGGGCAGTTTTCATTTTACTGTTAATATTATGTAAAGCCTTAGTGGAATGATATACAGTTTTCATTGCAAGAAACAACTAGCCTTTTTACGTGGTAGAGCGATGCTACAGTTATATCAATAATTTAGTTGTAGTACGAATGGGTCGGCTCGACCGGGTGTAGGGCGAATGTTAGGAAAGGAGTTAAACAAACGAATGATGATATAAGACTCTCTTTATTGTATTAATAAATTTGATTATATAGGATTATTATTACACTTGTGTGTGTACTTTTATATATAAAATTGAATAAATAAGATATTTGTAACGTAGAAGCGATATTTAATTTGTTAAGTTTAAAAAAAAGTTAAATACTAACATTAGTTTTAAGTAGTTATTGTTCTACTAACATCTTTATGGACAAAGTCTGAAAATAAAGTATTATTATTATTATTATTTATATACTCTTACTACTACTACTACACCTTCCATCCAAAAGAAAAAAAATGTGACAATACAAGGATACATTTTTTTAGGCATCGATACATAAAAAAATTATTTTTGTAAATGTTATATATCACTACCTTGCGTGCTCTCGCCGAAAGTAGACGTGTTGTTGTTAGTTAAAAGTGTGGCTTTAAGTAAGATTGATTTCATCTTAACGAGTGACTGTGTTAAGTGCTATAATTGATTGCAATCATATTTACAAATCAAGGGACTAAATAACTGTCTATAATTGATATCACTGTTCGTGGTCTTGGAAAGATACCATTATCTTATTCGCTATTACTTCAAACTGTTGCAAAAATGTCGATTCAGCGCACACCACCAAAATTTTCCTCCAATTCGAATTTATCTGCGTCGGCGGAGGTAGATGATATTTTTGTCAATTCACGAAAGCGTAAGCAACCTGAAGATGATGACATTACCTACCGAATGATAATATTAGAAGATAAACTCGATAAATTTGATCAAAATATAATGGAGACTATAACCAAGACCTTAAAATTAATTTTGGCAAGTGAATTGTCTAAGATAACAGTGTCATTGACCACTTTAAATGACACAGTTCATGGCCTGCGCTCCGACAATGCAAGCTTTAAAGAATCCCTTAAGGATATAAATAGCCGCCTGACGGAGATGGGAAAATCACTTAATTATAGTAATACACGCCAGGACACTTTCGACGAACAATTACAAACCTTACCAAAATAAATGCAGCCTGTCAGTGACCTACCTTGCCATTTAAAAAATCTTGAGAGTAAGTTAGCATATATGGAACAGCAAGCTCGAGACTGCAATATAGAAATCATTAACTTGCCCAACAGACGTAATGAGAACCTCATAAATATTGTAATGGGCATTGGTGCAGTTATCAAACAACAAATACTTGCGTCCGATATTGTAGCGGTTCACCGTGTACCTCATGCAGACCAAAAAGATACCCGACCTAAAAATGTTATTGTTAAGTTTACCACCCGGACACTATGCGACAATATCATAGCTGTTAGTAGATCCAGTAAGGATCTTAATACTGAAAAGCTGGGAATATCTGGACCACCTCAAAAAATATTCATCAACGAGCATCTAACTTTAAAAAACAAGCACTTGTTTCGAGAATGTCGTAACAGAGCCAAATCACACGATTACAAGTTTGTATGGGTCAAACATGGTGTAAACCTTACACGCAAGACCGAAAATTCTCCAGTGCTGGCTATACGCTCGGAGCAAGACCTCAATAAGATTAAGTAACTACTCATTTGAGAGGCTTTTCATTTATGATAGGTCATTTGAATGTAAAATACCTACAGTAATGTTACTAGTCATAATAGTACAAATGTGCCATGTTAATTCAATAAACTGGCAGACTCATAAACGTGTACCTATAATTTTAATAAACAAATTCTTTATCTTGGTAATATTAATATTAAATAATAAACTATTTGAGCTCTTTCTTTATAATAACATTAAATCGTGTCACTTTTCAATGCATAAATATTATTACTATCTTAACTTTACTATTAATATACTGTACATTTATTATGGAACCATAATGGGATGGCATATTATTTTTCATCATATTAATCTTTCATAACCTTGAAATGTCAAATCATACTTCTGGCACTCCATTGTTCACACCACTGTCCATGCGTTACAATAAAATCATTATTATTTCCTATACACGTAATAAATATGCA
Source organism: Parnassius smintheus behrii (assembly GCA_036936625.1). Classification (NCBI taxonomy): domain Eukaryota; kingdom Metazoa; phylum Arthropoda; class Insecta; order Lepidoptera; family Papilionidae; genus Parnassius; species Parnassius smintheus. The sequence continues at coordinate 890,969 of JAUPFT010000018.1, forward strand.
CTCATTATTTCAAATAACGTTTTCTTAGTAATATTTTTAGTATCTACTGTAAAATACGATAATTTGAATAATAACGTACTATCATTTTATTATTAAAATTGCCGCGGACTGAGAACCAAACTTAAGGCCTTACCTCTAGCGAACGACCTTGAGCGTTTGGTCTACCGACGCTCTCGCTACAATATATCGCGTAGAAATCTGCAAGACGCCACCTACTGGTACGAACGTAGTATTAATAAAATGAGTCGTAACATGAATGAAAGTATAAAAATTAGTCGTAGAGTTTTAAGTGACCACAACTCAGCAGAATTTAGAAAGCAAATTAGCAAAATAAATTGGCACAATTTAGGAATAAATTCTTTTCTCAATAAATTAAGTTACACTTTCAAAACTTGTTATAAGAAAGGGACGAGAAAAATACATCCTAAAAAAAATACATCACAGTGGATCACTAAAGGTATTAGGGTTTCAAGTAAAATGAAAAGGTTTCTGACATTAAATGTTAAAATATGTAATGGAGTGTTTGCAGATAAATATAAAAGGTCATATATACAGATATATAGAAGAATATTGAGAAAAGCAAAACAAATAGCTATACAAAGAAAAATTGAGTCGGCGTTAAATTCTAATAAAGAAATCTGGAATATTGTAAATGGAAGTAGGAAAAATTCGTTTCGTAAAAAAGAAGAGAATATACTACTAAAGGTAAACAATAACATCGTAAGTAATAAACAGGATGTAGCAAATGTTTTCTCAAGCCATTTTAGTGAAACTAATTCATTAAGCAATAATGCTAGTGATACAATCTCCGCACAATTGATTCTCAAACAAAGTGTGCAGAAAATTGTAACAGACATGCCTTTTAAGATTATTTCTAGCCATGAAATTTTAAAAACAGTTAAGGAAATGGAAAATAAAAGATCACATGGTTATGATGAAATACCCATCAAGATTATTAAAGATAATATTGATATATTGGCTGAATCTTTAGCTCATCTTTTCAATAAGTGTGTGGAACAATCTCTGTTTCCTGATCAGCTTAAGGTTGCACGAGTTCTTCCGGTGCATAAAAAGGGAAGTAAAATGGACCCCAAAAACTATAGACCGATTTCCTTGCTACCAATTTTATCTAAAATTTATGAAAAGCTGATAAAGGTAAGACTAGTAGCACATTTGCGACAAAATAATATATTAAGTGAGAGGCAATTTGGTTATCAAACGCGTGTAGGTACTATAGATGCTATAAATACGCTAGTCGATGATGTAGTATGTAGACTCAATGATAAATATAAGGTAGGAGGTCTATTTTTAGACTTGAGTTCGGCTTTTGACACGATAAATCATAATATACTACTACTGAAATTGGAACATTACGGAGTTAGAGGCTCAATCTTAAGGTTATTTGAATCCTACTTATCAAATAGAAAACAATTTGTTGAGATTAAAACAATAATAGACGGCGTTGAAACGATATACAAATCTAAATTGAAAACCTTAAAGAAGGGTGTTCCACAAGGCTCCATTTTGGGACCCATATTATTTATAATATTCATTAATGATTTAACTGCTTACATACATACCAAACAGCAAGACGTAAAGTTAACTATTTATGCGGATGATACAAACGCGATTGTATCTGCTAACTCGATAGACGAACTAAATACTAAAATGAAAAGCACACTGTATGACTTTAAAAATTGGTTTGCTACTAACGATCTACTACTAAATACAAATAAAACGTACGCAATGCTTTTCAAATCTACAGCAAGACAAAAGGACTCAATAAACATTAACATTGACGGTAAAAATATTGAATCGGTTCAAACAGTAAAATTTCTAGGAATCCACATTGACATGTACTTGAACTGGAAAAAGGAAATGACAGCACTAGAATCTACTATCAGTTCAGCATGCTATGCCTTAAGAAGTTTACGAGACGAAGTTACGTTAAAGCAGCTTAAGTTGGTTTATTTTGCTCTAGTAGAATCACAACTTCGTTATAGCATACAATTCTGGGGCAACAGTTATAAATATAATATTAAGAAAGCGTTTGTATTACAAAAAAGAGCGATCCGCACCATGTTACGTATTCCACAAATTGAGTCGTGTAAAGAACATTTTCGAAAACTTGACATACTTACGGTTCCCTCTCTGTATATCTTAGTTTCACTTACATACTTAGTAAAAAATTTTTACAAATATGAAACAAACGAAGAAAGAAAAAAGAGAGAAATGACACGTCGAAAAGATTTAAAAACTTCAATTACACCAACTTTGAATGTTGTACGCCACAGCACAAGGCATCAAGTCATTGCACTATTTAATTCCTTACCTATCTCATTTAAAGCTATTTATTGCCACCGAAAATTCCAAAATAAACTCAAATCATTATTAATTAAGAAAAGCTACTACTCAGTTGACGAATACCTAAATGACAAAAATAAACTTAATGAATGTTAATTTTTTTTGTTTATGTACTATATTTTAATCTATTATGACATGAAAAATATTTAATTATGACATGAAAAGTATTGAATGTATATAAGTATATAGAATGATTGTCAAATGATATTTAAATTTTATTCGATTTTTGTTTTATTTAAGTCAATTGCATGTAAACGTAATTTCTGATTTTGTTTAATTAATTTTCCAATACAATGTAATATTGTTCTAAGGAATAAATGACTATGACTATGACTATGACTATGACTATGACTTAATTTATCAATGTCAATGAACTATTTTATGGAAATAGACACGGCAGATAATGATATGTGTATTTTAATTTTCTTTATTCGGTAGGTATATTAGTTGCATTATGTATTCTTATATATTATCTAATTAATAAAAATGACTATTTTGATTATTTTTAACTATATACTATAGTGCTAATATTGAATTAGCTTTTTATAGAGTAAATTATAATATTTGTCGAAATGTTAATTATGGATTCGAACTTTACATGCTAATGGTGCTTCATTTTTGTCATTTTCATTTACTTACATATTGAAAATATACTTGAATAGTAGGTGGTCAATTCTTTTCCTAGAACCCTTTCGGAAAATATAATAGAAATAAAAAAATAATAAATCCAAACTTCATTTAAAACCAAACATATAAATTGTAAAGTAGCTGCAGGTATCTATAACCAAGTAAAAGTTAGTCCTTTACTCCAACTTGTCCATGTTTCCCAAAACAATTTTTAATTAAGCTATATATTATAATGCGGATTTTTTATACTTAAAATTTTAATAAGAAAGCATTTCCGATTACCGATTTGTTATTCAAACATAAACATGGTTTTTTAATTAAATCTATCATAATGATTTCTTATATTTACGCGAACACTATACATGATTAAAACTACTTTTACGGATTTTAAAAAATTAATAAATTATTATATTTAACGCTACCAATCAAAAAAACGACACGCATTTTTATTGAACACTTCCTATTCAATTTACAAAGTACCTATTATATATTTGTTTATATAAAAAAGTATATTTAAGTACAATCATAAAACTAAATGGAAACACAAAGAAGGCATATGCATTAAGTTATACAACACATAAATCAATGGGCAAATGTAAAAATGCTGGAGGCAGGCAGCCCTATCGCATGTTTACGTACCGCACCGCGTTGGTAGGTACTCAAATAATATTTTGTTTGCGGCGAAATACGGAACGTCGACGACGGCGAGACAGCCACCTCCTACGAACGCATACAGCGGAATGCCGCCCGCACTCTGCGCACGCCTTTATCATAGAATTCACACAATTTTCGGAATTATTTCAATTAAAAGAGTAAAACAAACTTAAAAATTTAAATAAAACGTGGAGAATATAGATTTTTTAATTATCTATTCATTAGTGTTATCCTCAAATGATTAGAGCGTTGTGTTTAGCAACAGATGCATGTAATCAAGAATTTTAGTCATTTTTTAAAAGTTGATTTTAAATGTATTTATAGCAGATAAAAATAAATTAGAACGTGGAATGTAATGATAAGATATCTAACATTAATAATGTACTTTTAGATGTAGTTTATTTTTCATAACTAATGAGATAATAGAGTCTGAAAAACGCACTTTCGCAACATTTTGGTCAGGGATACACCTTAATACGATATACATGAATATTTTGATGCATTCCTACGACGTTGATAAACTAACCGAGACGTGGTTGCATGCCGACATAGCAAACAATGAATTCATTGCTCCCGCTACGTTGTGTATCGCTGCGATCGTAGCCGAACAGCGACGGGCCGCCGAGATGGTGGAGGCGTGTTAGTAGCGGTGTTGCGCTTTGTTCCGTGCCTTGCGCGTTGCCCCACCATGCTAATTCTCGCGAGCTCTCACACGTAATTGAACAAACACTGGTGCAATTGTCTGTAGGTAATAGACACTACATTATTGGAGCTGTATATATTCCACCGAGAGTTGACAGTGACGTATATCTTACATATTTTGATGCTATGAGGGACTATATACAGGTTATGGGCGTTGATTTCTTTTACATATACGGAGATTTTAATCTACCATATCTAGAATGGCAGATCAACGGCAATCAAACAGAACCCCTAAAAGCAAATGAGCAAAGGACCGCCAATCTCATATTTATTAAACTTTATGTCATTGTTAAATTGTATACAAATCAATATATTCAAAAATAATAAGGACCGCTTGCTTGACTTGTGTATTACTAATACACATAATAGCAAATCCTTCTGAACGCCGGTGACTTTGGTACCATTAGATATACAGCACTCTCCGTTTTATGTTCTTATGTCATTTGATATTATAGTAAGTAAACAATTAAAATGTAAATCACACACTATATATTGCTTTAAAATGCGGATTGTGGGAAAATAAATCAAGATCTTCTAGACATTGATTGGGAAGATCTATTTCAGAATAATAAGGCAAACTACTGTGTAGATATCTTTTACGAACAAATTTACAAAATAGTCCGTAAACACATTCCTTGCAAAACTGTTCCTAATTCAGATTTCCCGGTTTGGTTTAACTCATCTCTTACACATATATTTAGAAACAAAAATTTTGCTTGGGTAAAATGGAAAAAGTATAAAAATCAAGCAGACTACTCAGTATTTTCAATGTATCGTGAAAGATTTAAGAAAGAGGCAAAAAAGTTTTACAATAATTATATAAACAAAGTTGAAGATGGTATTAAATATAACATAAAATATTTCTGGACTTATATAAATAATAGCAAAAAACAATGTAATATACCTAGTAGCATGAAATTGGAAAATTCAAAAGCCGACAACCCAGATGATATTTGCAACATGTTTTCGAAATTCTTTCACTCAGTTTTTCAGCCTTCAAACGTACCGGACTCTTATGATATTACCGACATAAGTGATTTAGACAATAAAACTCACACTAATAATATTATTACCAATATATCAATAAAAGATGACTATATCATAAGATAACTCCAATTATTAGACGTCACAAAAGGACCCGGTATGGATAACGTTCCGCCGATTTTTCTTAAAAGAACGGCTAAGATTATTTAAAAGCCAATTCGTATTTTATTTAATAAATGCCTAGGAGAGGGTGACTGTCCAAATATATGGAAATTTGCTAGGATTGTTCCAGTACACAAGGGGGTTCGAAAGAAGAGGTGACTAACTATCGACCTATTTCAATCTTGCCTTACTATAGTAAACCTTCTTGAAAGATTGATACGCAGCAGCCTGTACTTTTATATCCACAATTATATTCTTCCACAACAACATGGATTTGTTTTAAAGCTAATAATTTTTTATTTTATTTTATTTTATTTGGAAGACCAACAGCTATCATAATTAGGATAGATAGTATTAATAACAACAGTAAGCCAATTAAAGATCCTCACTAATAGATACAAAGGTGAATTTACAACAGTGATAAATACGATTTAACACTCGAAAGTATCCAATACAACATAATGATTTCTTAAATTTACGCTTAATGTAATTAAACGCGATGAAATCCGTAAATAATAGTTTTATTCAATACAACATATTTATGCCAAATGAGAGCTAAACTTGTATTGTGTGAGCTTAAAAGACAATCAACTCATACGTAGGACAGTCAATAACACTACAAGCTATTTTAAGAGAAAGATAAACACAAATACAAAAGTAAATCATAGTTGTGTAGCAACGCATCAATATCTCACTTAGACTTACCAAAAAATGCATTGTTAAGTATGCACCTAGCTGACGCAGCACTAGTGTTAAACAAATCGAAGTCAAACTCATTGGCTAGCTTATTGAAATTATTGCTCGCTCGGCATATAAATGTATTTTGCCTATAATTTGTAGATGAAAACGGGAGACTTAAAATTTTGTTGTATCTAAGAGGTTTGACAGGACAGCTAACATGTAGTTGAAATAAAAGCTCAGAACAGTCAGTACCACTACAAGCAATTTTTAACAGAAAAGTGAGGTCAGCAATCTCACGACGCAACGCAAGAGGAAGAAGTTCATGTTTTTTACAATAACTAATATAATTATCTGAGGTATAGCGATAGTCATTGGTTCTATAACTGAGGTAACGCATAAACTTACTTTGGATGTTTTCAAGTTGGGTATTATATGTTGCATACCTGGGGTTCCAGATTTGAGATGCGTACTCCAAATTACTTCTTACAAGAGAACAATATAGGATCTTTAGAGTTTTAGCTTTAGTGAAGTCCCTAGAGCTACGCATCAAAAATCCAAGAACTTTCGTAGATTTGGTTATAATGCTTCCTAAGTAAACGTCAAATATCAATTTGGAATCATGAAGAACACCGAGATCTCTAACAATGGAATCCCTTTTAAGAATTTCACCTTTCAATTTATAGTTAAAGACAATCGGTTTATATTTGCGACTATAGGAAATAAAGCTACATTTCCAAGGATTCAAATCTAAGAAGTTTAGGTGGCAAAACGCTCTAGATTTAATAGATCTTCTTGTAGCGCCTCAGCATCCTCGATTGATGTTATTTTCAGAAATAGCTTCATATCATCGGCAAAACATAATAAGCGAGCTTTCTTCAGGTAATAGGTAATGTCATTAATAAAAATAACAAATAATAATGGACCCAGCAGTGAGCCCTGTGGCACCCCACTTGGAACTGTTAGTTGCTGGTGACAACAGCTTGTGATCGATTATTTATATAAGAAGTAAACCACCGAAGCAGATCGCCGTTGATACCAATCTGGGACAGTTTCAGCAATAGCAAATTATGATATATTCTGTCAAAGGCTTTACTATAATCGGTGTAAACGACATCTACCTGGTGGCGATAGTCCATTGCCTCAGTCAAATATGCATTAAAGAGCGCAAGATTTGAAACAATAGAGCGTCCTCTTAAAAAAACATGTTGAGTCGGATTGAATGAATGCTTTAGGGCCGCGTATAATTGATAATGTATATAATGATTTCTTATATTTACGCGAACACTGTACAATTAAAACTACTTTTACGGATTTTTTATTTTATTTTTAATACCCGACGTTTCGGGTGCTTTCCAGCACACATGGTCACGGGGGACTGAGGTGACTGACGTCCCGATGTCAAAGTTAACCCGGAGTGGGATGCGAAGTCAGAAGTCCTCCACGTGTGTCTGGTAGTTGCGGGTTCCTCTCGATACGTCTGGAGGGAAGAGCAGCTACTGGGCCGGTGCACCCTGGGCGCGGCGGTAATCTTCCTCGAGAAATGAGAAGAAATTCTTATTCCTTGGGGAATGTTGCTGCCGCGGCTAATTATTCTGACATGGGTGGGGTCCGTCCCGGACCAACAGTGCGTTCTTCTGCGTGACCCTCTGATCAGCAGAGGGCATAGCAGAGGAGCGAGGGCGGGCTCGGTGTGCACTTACCCTGCCTCCGGGGAGACAGTGAAGGATTCATCCTTTGCTGTCACCGCCGTAATCCTAGTATCGAAGTGTCGTGGATCAAGTCTCGCGGCTTTGATAGGGACCGAGGGTCTTGGCTTAATCGCCCGGACTGCGAGGGAGAAAACCTCTATAAAAAGTTACTCCGAATCCCAAGCGGCGAAGCACCGCGAGGGGATGGATGGCTGACGGGGTTCTATGAACAAATCAGCCGCTAGTGCGCTCATCGCCAGGGTACCTGCAGACCCCCTGGCGAGTAATAAATCCTCTAAATCTGCTTACCTTGGTACAGGGGTCTCTGCCAAGGTGGACCTTTAATTCCCCCATACTCGTGGGTACAAAATGGAAAATCAACAACAAAAAACCAAAACCGCCGGCAACGGCAACGTAGAGGAGAGGAGGAACGAAGCGCGGTCACGCCACTTGATTCCCCGGGGAATCAAGTGGCGTGACCGCGGACGCCTGGCTGCGAAGCTCAGAGCGTCTCTGGACGTGGACGAGGCCCGAGTGTCCAGGCCCGTCAGATGCGCAGACCTGCGCATCATGGGTCTGGACGACTCGGTATCGGAGGAGGAGTTGGTGGCCGCCATCGCCAGGTCCGGGGGGTGCACTACTGACCAGGTCAGGTCAGGCGTCATACGCCCGGACCAACAGGGTATGCATGCCGCCACGGTGTGCTGCCCCGTTACGGCGGCCAAAACCATAGTGGAGGGCCGAAGGCTTCTGGTGGGCTGAGTCTCAGCGCAGGTTAAGCTGCTGGAGACCTCTGAGGTGCTGTCGCTGTCTCGTGGGGCACCACGTGTCAGTGAGATGCGCCTTGGAGGTTGACCGCAGTGGCCTTTGCTTCCGCTGCTGTCAGCCCGGACACATATCGGCGACCTGCTGCGCCACGCCGCACTGTGATGCATGTGCGGCGACCGGCAAGCCAGCCGATCACCAGGCCGGAAGCAAGGCCTGCGTGCCATCCGCCAAGGCCAAAGCCGCGGGTAGGGGAGGGCCCTCCGCCGCCACCGCCTCTGTGGCCTCCGCCGCAGCCGCAACTGCCGCCGCCACCGCTGTCACTGTCGCCGCCGCCGCAGCCGTGACACCGACGCCCGCAGAGGGGCCCCCCGTGGAGGAAGCTGAAATGGAATGCCTATAACGGCCCCATTAAGCTTCCTCCAGGCGAACATCAACCACTGCGCCTGCGCTCAGGATCTGTTGCTCCAGAGCATGGCGCAGTGGTCGATTAACATCGCTGTGGTCGCTGAGCCGTATTTTGTCTGGCCTAGGAAGGACTGGGTGGCGGACCTTAACGGCTCAGTGGCAAACGGCTAAGTGAAGGTGTCAGGAGGGGTCAGGGGTGCGTAGCAGCACGGTTCGGGGAGTTCGTCGTTGTGGGGGTGTACTTCTCCCCGAACCGATCTCGCGCCGAGCTTCACAACTCTCTTGCAGAGCTGAGAGCAGTCGTCGTCGGAAGTTATCCCCTCCCCGTACTTGTCCTCGGGGACTTCAATGCCAAGAACTTGGCTTGGGGTTCTCGTCGTACAGATGTGCGGGGTAGGAGGGTGGAAGACTGGGCTCTGGAGACAGGCCTGGTCGTCCTAAATCGGGGTTCTGTCCCCACGTGTGTGCAGATGCGGTGGTGGACATCTCGTTCGCTAGCCCCGCTCTGCCGCCGCGTGCCATTGACTGGCGTGTCATGGAGGGGGTGGAGACCTACTCCGACCACCGGTGCATCCGGTTTGACGTCTCCACCTAGCCCTCGAGGGCGCCAGTCCAACAGGCCCCGAGTGGTCCGCGTTGGGCGCTGAGGCAGCTGAACCGGGAGCTCCTCCTGGAAGCCTCGATCATGCAGGCCTGGGTGTCATCACCGGACAGGCCTGCCGACATCAATGATGAGGCAGGGTGGTTCCAGGAGGCCGTGTCCGAGATATGTGACGTGGCAATGCCCCGCGTCTAGCCAGGAAGGAAGCGCCCGGCTTAGGTGTATTGGTGGTCGCGTGAGCTGACGTCTCTGCGCGAGGCGTGTGTCGCCGCGCGGCACCTGTACGCCAGGCATCGCAGGCTCCACATTCGTCCACCGAATGCGGCAGCCTTTGAGGCGGAGCTGTACGAGGGATACAGAGCGGCGAAGACCGCCCTCCGGGAGGCTCTCCTGCGGGCCCGGGATCGGGCCCGTGAGGAGATGCTGGAGACTCTCGACAGAGATCCGTGGGGGCGCCCTTACAAGATGGTGCGGGATAAACTCCGCACCTGGGCCCCCCCGCTGACGCAGAGTCTCCGGCCCCAGCTCGTGTAGGACGTGGTGAGCGCTCTGTTCCCTGCGCGAGAGGAACATCCGCCCCCGCCTATGGCTCCACCACCTGCGGTGCCGGAAGCGGACCACCAGGACGACGACGGCGACATCTCGGAAGGGACCGGGGTAGACCTGAGAGTGGCGGTACGTAGGCTCAAGGCCAGGAATACCGCCCCAGGACCCAATGGCTTGCCTGGCAAAGCCTGTCTCCTGGCCTCAGAGGCTCTCGGGCCCCGACTGGAGGGGCTCCTAAGCGCATGCTTGGAGAGAGGCCAATTCCCGCTTCGTTGGAAGACGGGGAAGCTGGTCCTCATTCGGAAGCCGGGGCGCCCTGCGGACTCTCCGTCCGCATACCGGCCCGTGGTGCTGCTCGACGAGGTGGGCGAGCCCTTTGAAAGAGTCATTGCTAACCGCCTCGCCGAGCACCTTGCGGCTACCGCACGATCTCCCGCGAGGCGGCGAGCCTCCTTGCCGGATTGCCGCCATGGGATCTGGAGTCGATAATCCTCGCGCGCCTGCACGAATGGCGCGCGGAGGCACTATGCCGGAGGGAAACCCCGCTGCCGCGGCAAGTTGTCGCGCAGCGGACAGACTTCCGGCACGATCTCATGGCGACATGGAGAGAGCGACTGTCGCAACCCCGTGCTGGGCACGCCACTATAGCGGCGATAAGACCCCTCTTTGAGGAGTGGCTTGAGAGACGCCACGGCATCCTCACCTTCCGCCTGACGCAGGTCCTCACCGGACACGGTGTGTTCGGGAGGTTCCTGCACCGAATCGGGCGGGAGGAAACGCCCGGGTGCTCCCACTGCGAGGATGGACAGGAGGACACGGTGGAACACACCGTGGAGGTGTGCCCTGCTTGGGCGGAGCACTGCCGTGTCCTCGTAGCTGCGATAGGCGGCGGCGACCTCTCGCGTCCGGCCCTGGTCGAAGCCATGGTCCGGAGCGAGACGGAATGGGATGCCGTCACCACCTTCTGCGAAGCAGTGATGCTAGCGAAGGAGGTGCCGGAGCAGGAGAAGGAGAGAGCAGCAGCTTTCCTCCCCGGCCGCTGCGGGAGACGCCCCGGGCGTTGGGGGCTACGTCGTGGCCCCTGGCCACCGTAGGCGCGCGCCTGTGGACGGCGAGCAATGGGTAGCTCGCCGTCCGTCCGTCTAACGACGACAGGCCGTGTCGACGGCGCGTTTTGTTCCACGCGCGCCTCAAAGAGCTGTCAGCAGCGTGAAGGGTCCCGCAAGGGCCGACGCCTGCCGTGGCTGCGGGCTGTTCGAAAGAGATACCGCGGCTCCGGAACGTAAGGGCACTGAAGGAACACGGATGGTTTTTAGTCAGTAAAAGTCTGACACTCCCTTACGCTCCACCCAGCGCGAAAGGCGTCCTTAGATGATTTTCCATCCGCAAAAAAAAAAAACCCGGAGTACCTTCAGATTTTTTAATTATTGTCTTTGGTCCGATCTACGCAGAATGAACTAACTGTGGTTTGAAGTCTTGCAGTGGTATGCTTGGGTTTAGTTTTAATTTTATTAATTATGGGATCCCAAGCAGGTGGTAATACCAAGCCTCCTTCTCTATTGAAATTAGGATGTTTTTTAATTTCAATAGCCTCACGTATTATCCTTGGTAGGAATCGGTGTTCTTTCGCGAGGATTAGTGGTCTATCAAATCTGATGTAATGGTTGGGGCCATCTAGGATATGATCGCAAACTGCAGACTTCCTGGAACGTTGATGCTTCACGTCAGCTATGTGTTCTTTTACGCGGGTTCTAATTGATCTCTTTGTTTGCCCTATATATGAGAGACCACAATCAAAATCAAGCTTGTACACTCCTGCATCTTGTAGAGGAATATGACGCTTGTCGGATGGTAAGAACTGACTAATCTTCTTCGGCGGCTTGTAGAATGTTCTAATAGAAGCTCGCTTCAAGATGTAGCCAATCTTGTCTGTGACACCTCTGAAATAAGGTAGTACAGCAGGCACACGCTCAACTGTGGCCGGCTTCACTCGATCACTGTGACGGAGGCGCGGGACCCGAAGCTTGTTATCGTGCAGAACCTGCTTGACGTGCTGAAGCTCGGCGGCCAGGTGTTTGCTGTCACAGATCCCTCGTGCTCTCTGTAACAAAGATTTGCCCACGGTAGCTAACAGTGAAGGATGGTGGTGAGATTCGCATTAACCGATACTTAAATGGTTTTATGTACAGGCGTGATAAATGCACGCTTCCAGATGGTAGGAACAATACCTGTACTAAGGGATTTTTTAAACAAAATAGTCAAAGGAACACAAATTGTATGGGCACAGTTAATAAGAAAGTGAGCTGGAATGTTATCGGGACCAGCAAATTTCATTGGATCCAACGTTTTAAGCAGGTTTTTGACCGTATTTTCTTTTATATCAATTGAGGTGATATCTACACTCGACTGAGGCAACACTAGAGAATCATTATAATTATTTTTAAACAGCTGAGTATTACTCTTACCCGAAACCAAAAAATTTGAACGAAAATAGTTTGAAAAAGCATTACACATAAGTTCGCCAGAGTTAATTACAGAACTTTCAAATTTGAGACAGCAAGGTATTGAATGTGATTTTGATTTTTGTTTAATATACGACCAGAAGTGTTTCGGATTTGCACTAATCGAATTTTCCACAGAGGTTATGTAAGATCGGTATGCCAACTTTTCTAATTTCCTTACACGCTCCCGCAATAGCTTAAAAGTTTCATTGTCATGCCTACAGCCATAGATCCTAAATTTACGTAAAAATTTATGTTTCTCTTTAATAGCTTTCTTAAGTGGTGCTGTATACCATTTGGGATAAGTGTTGGCAAGAATTAATTTTGAGGGGTATATTTATCTCTAAGTGACGTGAAAATTCACCGATCACACTCTTGATCTCATGGCTGTTAGACGGGAGATGAGGCTGCAATCGTCAACAGATTTGACAGCATACAGGCAACTGTACAGACAGATCTCCAAATGCATGCGGCGAGACTTATGCAACTTTAATACTGCTCGTATTAAAAATGTGATCGAGCGGAACCAGGGATCCAAAGCCTTTGCCAGAGATCTGTCTGCCACTAAGAGCCAACTATCAAAGCTGAAGACTGAGTGTGGCAACATCGTTTCCGGGACACCTGAGATTTTGAGTGAGATTGAGAGGTTCTATGGGCAGCTGTACACATCATCGTTGGAGCCACACGCAAGTGTGAGTAACGATCCAAGAGCAAGTCTTATCCGACACTATTCCGATGATATCCCGGACGTTAGTCTAAGCGAGATTAGAATGGCTCCCCAGCTTAAAAACGACAGGGCCCCAGGCGAGGATGGAATTACAGCGGAGCTTCTGAAAACGGGTGGAACACTGGTACTTGAAGTCCTTCAGAAGCACTTCAATTCCGTCCTCCATGGTGGCACTACTCCAGAGGCGTGGAGCAGAAGTGCGGTGGTCTTGTTCTTTAAGAAAGGCGACAACGCTCTCTTGAAGAACTACAGACCGATTTTCCTTCTGAGCCGCGTCTACGTGCTGTTTTCGAGAGTCATTACGAATCGTCTCGCACGCAGACTCGACGACTTCCAGCCTCCCGAACAAGCTGGTTTCCGAAAAGGCTTCTGTACCATAGACCACATACATACCCTGCGGAAGATTGTACAGAAGACTGAAGAGTACAATCTGCCACTTTGCCTGGCGTAAGTGGACTATGAGAAAGCCTTTGATTCCGTCGAAATTTGGGCGGTACTACAGTCCCTTCAGCGGTGCCAAGTTGACTGTTGGTATATCGAAGTGCTGAAGTGTTTGTACAGTAAGGCTACGATGGCTATCCGAGTACAGAACCAGAGCTCGAAACCTATCCAACTGCAGAGAGGTGTAAGACAGGGTGACGTTATATCCCCGAAACTCTTCACCGCTGCATTGGAAGACGTTTTCAAGCTACTAGACTGGAAAGGATACGGTATTAACATCAATGGCGAGTACATCACTCACCTTTGATTTGCCGACGATATAGTCCTTATGGCAGAATCGCTGGAGGACTTAAGCACTATACTCAATGACCTCAATAATCCCTCCCAACGGATAGGTCTTAAGATGAACATGGACAAAACAAAAATCATGTTTAATGTCCATGTCACACCTATGCCGGTAATTGTTGGGAGCATTATGCTCGAAGTTGTTGACGAGTAGGTTTACCTCGGACAAATAGTCCGACTAGGTAAGTCCAACATCGACCGAGAGGTCAATCGACGGATTCAACTCGCCTGGGCAGCGTTCGGGAAATTACGACATATCTTACGGCTCGTCTGCATAATTATAAACCATTTTCAGTGTCCTTGAGTAAAACGAGATATGGTAGTTCCTCTCCTATTTGTACAATGTTAAAAAATTTTAACCTTTTATTTCAAAATGGTAATTTAGATATCTTCTGTGAAAAGATAGATACTTTTAAAAAATCGATTTTGGATTGTTGTAAGATTCATTTTTAGTTTTTTTTGTTTTTTTAGTTCTGCCATTATTGTAAAATAAAATCCTTTTATATTTTTACTAATTTAAAATGTTTAATTTGTAATCTGTAAAACAACGTCTTTATTATAATAAGAAAGTTGTGCATACCTTTAATTTAAATGCATATGTAAAATGTATTTCTCCAAAAAGTGTGATATAATAAGTTCCATTTATGTATTTAGTTGGTAAGCCTTATTGAATAAAATAAAATAAAATCTTCTCGTCAGGTATATCTCAATCTTCCAAAACTAGATTGTACAACCAGTGCGTGTTGCCAGTGATGACTTACGGATATGAGACGTGGTCCTTCACTGCTGGCCGGATGAGGACGCTCAAGGTCGCTCAGCGAGCTATTGAGAGGGCTATGCTCGGAGTTTCTCTGCGTGATAGACTCAGAAAGGAGGATATCCGCAGTAAAACTAGAGTGACCGACATAGCCCAACGGATTAGTAAGCTGAAGTGGCAATGGGCCGTACATATAGCTCGAAGAACCGATTACCGATGGGGAAGAAAGGTTGTCGAGTTGCAGCCGCGTACCGGTAGGCGTAGTGTAGGGCGAACCCCCACTAGATGGGGTGATGACCTGGTAAGATATGCAGGAAATCGATGGATGCAGGTGGCTCAGGACCGTGCTTTGTGGCATTACTTGGGGGAGGCCTATGTTCAGCAGTGGACTTGTGAAGGGCTGTAGTGATGATGATGATGAAGTGACGTGAGGTTTTACACGATTTTGAACGTTGAGACGTTATAAAAATATTGAACAGATTCATGCTATTTAATGAGTCACAATCAACGTTATCAAAAGATATAAAAAGGGCACCATGATTAGGATCAACAGGAATAAGAGAATCCCCACTTAAATCACGAACCTTTGGTTTATATAGCACTAGATCAGTAATAACCGCGCCAAAGCGTTGCCACTGCACATATGGCCACAGCCATATGCCTAGCTAACTTGAGTTCATTGTTCAATGTGACGCCGACAGAGTTGAGCCGCGACAAAAATGGGTAAATGCGTAGTGAAAGAATGCTATTCAAGGTCACAAAAACGTAATAAATCAAGCGGAATCACTTTCAACACATAATTTTTAGTTCTTGTTTTCATATAAACGTAAAAAACCTCAAATAATTAAATAAAATTATCGAATATTGCCATTTAGGTTCAATGTTGCCACTTTTCCGCATTTGTGATTATCCTACATTAATGGGAGACTATATAATTAATGGAGTAAGTTAATTTGTTACCTCTGATTTTAAATATTTTGGAAATTATAATAAAAACTGCGTTTTAACTTTCATACAAAATAATTAATTATTCTTATTTTAGTTTATTCATGAATTATCTATTAAATATATTTTATTACCTATTTTATATTAATAATTTTATATTATTTATAACTTATTATTTTTATTCTAAGAGACGTAATAAACATTTTTAAAATAAAATATACTTTTTTAATACAAAACAATTAACTGCAGCTTTAAAAAACTCATTTTTAATGCGTATTTTAGGTAAAATTTCACATAGTAAGCCACACCAACCCGCCATTGCATATTTGTGTGTCTATCTTTATCTATTCTTAGCGACGATATTGTTTTCGCAACTTGTGTAAGTGAGATAGATATATGTTTACTTAAAGTTTTTATTAGTTTCAAAGCTACGCCGTCGCGTTTGGATAGTGGTTACACTTTTTTCGACGCGCGGTAATGCGGTTTGCTCCTCTAGTGTTGTATAACTCAATGTCACGAACGGTTACAGCGTCGCTAGAAAAAACAAGGTCTAGGATCCTGCCATGGGCATTTTTTATACCATTAAATTGTCTCAAATTTAGCGAGCTTAATTCATCTATTAATAAAATTTTATTTCCCGAACGAATATTTGTACCTAAAAATGAACCGTCGGCGGCGTCGATGTCAGGCACCCATATAATATCACTAATATTAAAGTCGCCAACTAATAAAAAGCTATCGTCTGAGTGACTCATGACAACTTCGCTAACCGAGTGCAAATAATTTTGAAGTTCAGCAGTAAAACTGAGACCCCGATATTCGTTACACAAATATTAGATACAAATATGCAAGTTCTTGTGTTTTTTACGGGTAATATGGTGAATAGACAACGTTAACCATAGGTCCTCAGCACTTGAATGAAAGAAGGCTGCGGGATAGCTTCTAGATCTTTACGCGTCGCAATCAAAACACCACCACCGTATTTCTCACCAGTAATTGTGTAATTCTTATCACGCCGCCATACAACATATCGATTATCAAATAATTCCGTATCACTAATTCTGTCCAGGAGCCATGTCTCCGCAATTAATATTATATCATAATGACATAAAAGAATGTTACGATAAAATATGTCGGTTTTAGTGCGCAAGCCTCTTGCGTTCTGATAATATATTCTTAGGTTGTCACTGCCACACCCTACACGCACGCTATTATTATGTAGCATAGCCATTTTCAATAACCAAGATAATTTTACTACAATAAAGGAATATATATCTCCCGTCATATTTCAAAAACCTGTTAGTAAAATTAGAAAAAAATATACCAATATTTAAAAATTCACTAAGACTATAATAAGTTAGCCTATAATATTTACAAACGGGTAGAAAAAATAAAACTGTATCATCTAATGAGTGCAAAATATGATGCATACTTAAGCGACCTTCAACAGAAGCAAACAACTGATAACAGATAGGCAATTTTAACAAATAGCAGGTAAGGCAGGGGTATCAAGCATTTTGTAACTTTTTAAAATCAGCTTCGTAATTCCATAAAAGCAAAAGTTAATTATACAGAGATAAGAATTGTTAATAAAATTAAAAGAAGTAATGTAAAGAGACATTAATAAACAATAAATTAAGCTATTTTGTTAAATCAGCCTCTTCAGTAATAATTAAAACCGGCGAAGTATCATTTTTACGAACATGAATTTTTCATTATTTGACCCAGATATAGGAATAACCTCGGTCTTTTGCTAAGGTCCTTGTTTTGGTAAGAAGTTTTTTGTGTTCTGGAGTCAAATGATCATTTACGAAAACGCGTTGACGATTGCCTCCAAATCCAACATCCTTCGCCTCTAGAGTTTTGCAGGCGCGTGCAGCTGCTACAAGCCTATCAAGCCTTAAGCCTATCAATAACCAAGATAATTTTACTACAATAAAGGAATATATCTCCCGTCATATTTCAAAAACCTGTTAGTAAAATTAGAAAAAAATATACCAATATTTAAAAATTCACTAAGACTATAATAAGTTAGCCTATAATATTTACAAACGGGTAGAAAAAATAAAACTGTATCATCTAATGAGTGCAAAATATGATGCATACTTAAGCGACCTTCAACAGAAGCAAACAACTGATAACAGATAGGCAATTTTAACAAATAGCAGGTAAGGCAGGGGTATCAAGCATTTTGTAACTTTTAAAATCAGCTTCGTAATTCCATAAAAGCAAAAGTTAATTATACAGAGGTAAGAATTGTTAATAAAATTAAAAGAAGTAATGTAAAGAGACATTAATAAACAATAAATTAAGCTATTTTGTTAACACTCCATTACGCGCGCCCCTGTTTGGGACGCGAGTGCTCGCGCGCTCTACATATGTAGAACTATTTTGTGTAAAGATTTTACAGGAACAATAATCAAATATAAAAATACTTCAATATCATATGAAAACAAACTTTAATAAGAAATTAAAATAGACGAAACATAACTGTTACCATTTTATTAGGCACTTAATATCAAACTTCTTGTGAATTTTGAGAAAAATCAATGATTTTTTGGCATCAAACCTTCTCAGTCTCCTTTTTTTACTCGCTTATATCTTTCACACCGTCTTTATCATTTTTACAACAGTCAAGGCATTGAAGAACTTGATGTTGAGGACGAATCCACTTTTTGCAGGTGTCACATTGTTTTCTAGTGGACTTATTGTGCACTCTGCCACAAAAGGAACATTGCCCGACTCGACCAGTGTTGGGGAGTTGTGCTGGGGATGGTTGTAATTCCGATGGCTCTTTCATGCCCAAAAGCATTTTCCCTTTCATTTTCAATGATTTTGGAATACTTTCAATATTTATTCTGCGTTGTATGCATGGCGCGACTAGGTGAAAACCAAGTTCGTATAAAAAAATCCTTCCTGGCCTTATTTCTGTAGTCCTTGTTTATTGTATGTACAATATAACCGTTTATAGCACTTATATTCATTAAATTAAAAAAAAATGGTAAGTGGCTATCGCCTAGAGTTTTTGGAGACGTCATAAATACTACAAATTTTGTCTACAATGTCCACGCCATATTTGGTATTGTTGTAAAAAGTTATTATTTCCGGCTTACGTTTGCTGTTTGTAAATCGATATGATCATCATAGTGCATAGTTGAGTATATAAGCACCACTTTCTTTGATTTTGGCATGTAAGATACTAAAGTACCTTGTTTTTGAAAGCCAAAAATTTAACTCGTTTTGCTTCTGTTTCTTGTGATTTTGAATTCTTTGGCAATTAGTGGCTTATCTTTCTTCACAGTGTCTACGACAGTAATTTTGCTACCTAAGAGTTCTAAGCATTGATGTATATTGTGAACCAATTGTGCATTGTGACGTTATAACCTAAACCATCCAATGGGGTAAGCATTCGTAGCGTAATGTCCACAACTTTATTTGATTGTGCATAAAGACCTGCGTATATTTCCATAAGGTAGGCATAAGGTACCTTTGTATCCGTTAGGAAAAATATGTTTATCCCATACTTTGCTGGTTACTTCATCAGTAATAACTTCTTCCAACCATCTCAAAATATGTGCCATCATTGTGCGGAATATAGTTACTTCGGTTAAAAATAATATTATCAAACAAAAAAACTCATAATAACAATATTTATACATAATATAAACACTTGCATAAAGTAAAAACTATAGGTAAACTTCTGACAAAAATGACACGCGAGTGGTCGCGCGCTCTACTATTGTAGAATTTTAGTTTTAGTGCGAAATTTCTAACAAGTGCGGTCGCGCAATTTGCCGAAAGGGTACTAATTGTGATCACCAACTAGTAATAGAGGAATACTATGAGTGTGTGCGTTAGACACCCACAATTAATGTTAAAATCCCACGAAATGCATGCCCGTTCTACAATAGTAGAACGCGCGACTAATGGAGTGTTAAATCAGCCTCTTCAGTAATAATTAAAACCGGCGAAGTATCATTTTTACGAACATGAATTTTTCATTATTTGACCCAGATATAAGAATAACCTCGGTCTTTTGCTAAGGTCCTTGTTTTGGTAAGAAGTTTTTTGTGTTCTGGAGTCAAATGATCATTTACGAAAACGCGTTGACGATTGCCTCCAAATCCAACATCCTTCGCCTCTAGAGTTTTGCAGGCGCGTGCAGCTGCTACAAGCCTATCAAGCCTTAAGCCTATCAATAACCAAGATAATTTTACTACAATAAAGGAATATATATCTCCCGTCATATTTCAAAAACCTGTTAGTAAAATTAGAAAAAAATATACCAATATTTAAAAATTCACTAAGACTAAAATAAGTTAGCCTATAATATTTACAAACGGGTAGAAAAAATAAAACTGTATCATCTAATGAGTGCAAAATATGATGCATACTTAAGCGACCTTCAACAGAAGCAAACAACTGATAACAGATAGGCAATTTTAACAAATAGCAGGTAAGGCAGGGGTATCAAGCATTTTGTAACTTTTAAAATCAGCTTCGTAATTCCATAAAAGCAAAAGTTAATTATACAGAGGTAAGAATTGTTAATAAAATTAAAAGAAGTAATGTAAAGAGACATTAATAAACAATAAATTAAGCTATTTTGTTAAATCAGCCTCTTCAGTAATAATTAAAACCGGCGAAGTATCATTTTTACGAACATGAATTTTTCATTATTTGACCCAGATATAAGAATAACCTCGGTCTTTTGCTAAGGTCCTTGTTTTGGTAAGAAGTTTTTTGTGTTCTGGAGTCAAATGATCATTTACGAAAACGCGTTGACGATTGCCTCCAAATCCAACATTCTTCGCCTCTAGAGTTTTGCAGGCGCGTGCAGCTGCTACAAGCCTATCAAGCCTTAAGCCTATCAATAACCAAGATAATTTTACTACAATAAAGGAATATATATCTCCCGTCATATTTCAAAAACCTGTTAGTAAAATTAGAAAAAAATATACCAATATTTAAAAATTCACTAAGACTAAAATAAGTTAGCCTATAATATTTACAAACGGGTAGAAAAAATAAAACTGTATCATCTAATGAGTGCAAAATATGATGCATACTTAAGCGACCTTCAACAGAAGCAAACAACTGATAACAGATAGGCAATTTTAACAAATAGCAGGTAAGGCAGGGGTATCAAGCATTTTGTAACTTTTAAAATCAGCTTCGTAATTCCATAAAAGCAAAAGTTAATTATACAGAGGTAAGAATTGTTAATAAAATTAAAAGAAGTAATGTAAAGAGACATTAATAAACAATAAATTAAGCTATTTTGTTAAATCAGCCTCTTCAGTAATAATTAAAACCGGCGAAGTATCATTTTTACGAACATGAATTTTTCATTATTTGACCCAGATATAAGAATAACCTCGGTCTTTTGCTAAGGTCCTTGTTTTGGTAAGAAGTTTTTTGTGTTCTGGAGTCAAATGATCATTTACGAAAACGCGTTGACGATTGCCTCCAAATCCAACATCCTTCGCCTCTAGAGTTTTGCAGGCGCGTGCAGCTGCTACAAATTCTTCTTTGACATAACGATTTATGAAATTGACAATGATGGCCTTCTCTTTGGTATTAAACATTGGTACTCGGGATATGTAATTGATTTGAGATTTTTGGAATTCATACCCAACTGCTTTACCCAAAGACTCCGCAATTACAAAAAGGTTTTCATTGGGTTTTAGGGGGATGCCCTTAACCTCAACATTACTCAGCCGTGACCATTGTTCCTTGTTCTCAATAACATTTTATTATACATATATAACGTTTAAGATTAGCTATTTCCTTGTTGGCCACAGCGAGAGAATTTTGAATCTCTTCAATCTGAGATACACCACGTTCCAATCTGGAGACTTGAAAAGATTTGAGTAAATTACTGTTGTACTCTGTACTGTTGTAGATTATACCTGAGGAGGGAGGGCGCCACCGTGCCACTGCTTACATCGGTTCCGTGATTTTAATTGAAAAATAATTACTTCTAATCGTGAAAGTAAATCAAAACTTACTTAGAACGCTAAAAAGTGTAGCAAAGTACCAGGACAAAGTGAAGTATTTGAGTGAAAGTGAAATACTAGTGCTAAACAAGTGCAAAAACTTGGTACATCATAACGGCTGAACAACTTTTGTTTTTTCATTGTAATGATTGTCGAGAACTTATTAAAGTTGGGAAAGTGTAGATTATCAATTTTTTTTAAAGACATCTTATTTATACGTGCGCGGAACTGAAAAAACAAGTGCAAAACATAATCAACATTTTTAGGTTAACTACTGCAATATTGCTATTCATCTTGCATACAAGCTAACCTCTTAGCGACATCTACCGACGAGTGGCTGAACATAAAGGAGAGAGATCCAACTACACCGTTGCAGTATCCAACATAAAATAGTGTTTCCACTACTCACCACAAGAGGACATTATATATAAACAGGAATACAACAAAAAACTTCTGTTTATAATTACTTATATCGCTTATTTATTAAAATGGAGGAAATAAAAAATATGTTAAAAGTAATGCAAGAGGAAATAAGACAACAAAAAGTCGATATGCAGGATATGAAGGAGGATATTAAAAACACTATTAACAGCAATATTAACGAGAAGTTTAAATGTCTAGAAACCAAAAACGAGCTTTTAGAACAGAAACTAGAAACGCAGACAACAAAAATAAATAATTTGGAGAGGACCATAAGAAAGAAAAATGTACTCATATTCGGAGTCTCTGAAGACGAAAAGAGCTACTGGGACCTAGAGAAAAAGGTTATTCATATAATAAATAACGTAATAAACATCAAATGCGATAGCAACGGTATTGAATGCGTAAAGAAGACTTGGAAAAAAGGGAGAAAAAGTCAGACCCATCGTTATAACATTAACCACAATGGGGCTAAAAACAAAAATACAAAAAAACAAAAAGAAGCTAATAACTACACCCTACTATATTAAAGAAGATTTTCCTCCCGAAATACTAAGCAAGCGAAAGGAACTCCAAATGGAAGTCAACAAAGAAAGAGAACAAGGTAAATTAGCGATTATTAAATATGACAAAATCGTAATACTAAAGAACCGAAACCAGCAAGCCGAGAAGCAAATTATGGATAAAAAGAAAAGAGTTTTGTCAGAGTCACCGGAAACATCGCAATCCGACTGTGAAAATAATAAAGACAAGCAACCTATAAAGATCAATAAAACAAACAGCATGGATAACTTCCTGTTAAAAAAACCAACTTTGCAATTTCCCTCCAAAAAAATCACTTCGCATCCTCATGATCCAAGAATCACACAATAACAATCAACACCGGCCCCCCCCCATCTCCCAACACGGCTAGTCACCGCGGGAGAGGACGACTACAACCCTCCAACCTGTCAACCACTCTATATCTGAACATACAATGTTAAATCATTACTATCGCCACAACGAATGATACTATTAAAATATTCATTATCAAAAATTAAACATGATATCGTAGGACTATCGGAAATCAGAAGAAAAGGAAATGAAATTATCGAGGACGAAAATCATATTTTTTGTTATACAGGTGATATACAAGGGCAATATGGTGTAGGCTTTTTAATAAAAAAGAAATATAAAAACAACATAGAGAACTACGTAGGTATATCAGATAGAGTTTGCCTCCTAAATATGAAATTCTACAAAATATCAATTTCAATAATACAGGTGTACGCCCCCACCTATGAAGCACCGGAAGAGGAAATAGATCTTTTTTACGATCAAATCGAAAAAGCTCAAAAACTAGCAAACGGAAAAATGATTTTAATGGGAGACTTAAACGCTAAAATAGGAAAAAGAAAACCCATGGAAAACATAATTACGGGGCCATACTGCTTTGGAACGAGGAACGACAGAGGAGACAAATTACTACAATACGCATTAAAAAACAAATTCACTATAATTAACACAATATTTAAGAAAAAAATTAAAACTTTATGGACATGGACTACACCAGACAAGCATCATAAAAACCAAATCGATTATATTTTGAGCAACTCTCCAAAACTTTTCACAAACATAGAAATTTTAAATAATAATACATTTTCAAGCGACCACAGACTACTGCGAGGTACAGTACAACTGAAAAAACTTAAAAAAAGTAGAGCAACTTTTACTGAAACTCGAGCTAGTCTGTCGTGCGACAAGAGTCAACAAGTATACCTCAAGACTTTAGAGGAAAAAATGCAACAAACTGAATGGGAAAGTTGCGACGACATAGAGTCCTTCAATCTTGAGGTAGAGACAGCCATAAAACAAAGCCTAAATGCTGCCACCTCAAAGAAAACAAGCAAAGATATTCTAACTATTGAAACCAAACAGCAACTTAAAAAACGTATTGCACTGCAATCAAAACCATGTAAAAACAAAGAGGAGAAAAAAGAACTTACAGTTCTCTATAAAACTACAAATAAAATGTTAAAAAAAGACTACGAAAACTACAGAATGGAAATTATCGAAAAGAACCTGACCACCACCGGAAGCCAAAAGAAAGCCTACAAACAACTAAATACTGGGCGCAAATGGATACCCACATTGAAAGCACAGAATGCTACAGGTAAATTACAAACGCGAAAAGACATAATAAATATTGCTACGGACTTTTACAGGAATCTCTACCAGGATGAACGAAGCGAAGAAAAGGACCACAGAAAATATCAAATACAATTAAATACACCCATCGCGCCTTTTGACTGCAGAGATATATTGGAAAAAATAGAAAAATTAAAAAAAGAAAAAAGCCCAGGTCCTGATAACATTCCTAATGAAGCCTTAAAAATTGGAAAGAAAACTCTAATAGGTCCTATCACGATTCTGTTTAATAAAATACTAGAAGTCCAAAAAATCCCTAAAAACTGGGGAGAATCTCGAATAATTTTATTATATAAAAAGGGAGATCCTTCAGACATTAATAACTATCGACCTATCAGCCTGCTACCAACAATGTACAAATTATTTGCAATGTGTCTGGAAAAAAGAATAGCATTAAGAATAGAAACAAACCAACCAGTAGAGCAAGCTAGATTCCGGTCGGGCTACTCTACTATCGACCACATCCACACGCTAGACCAAATAGTAGAAAAATATCAAGAATTTAATCAGCCGCTCTACCTTGCATATATCGATTATGCGAAAGCATTTGATTCAATTTCACACGAGAGCATATGGCAAGCGCTATCACACCAAGGTATTCCAGAAACTTACAAAAATATAATCAAAGATATATACAAGAATAGTACAAGCAGGGTGAAGTTGGACAGACTAGGACCAAAAATTTTCATTAAAAGAGGAGTGAAACAAGGAGATCCGTTGTCTCCAAAGATATTTATAGCCGTGTTACAGGACATTATGAAAGAGCTAAATTGGAGTAGAAAAGGAATTAAAATAGATACAGAGTTCCTAAATAATCTAAGATTTGCAGATGATATCGTCATATTTGCAAAAACATCGAAGGAGCTGGAAACAATGATGGTAGAACTAAATAACGCCAGCAAAAAATAGGCTAACAATTGAATACGTTAAAAACAAAAGTTACTACAAACAGTATACAAAGGCCAATAATAGTAAACGAAACAGCGATAGAGTATGTGGACAGCTATGTATGTCTTGGGAAACAAATTTCATTCAAGAAGTCAAGACACGAAGACGAAATAGAGCGCCGTATCAACATGACATGGAGGAAATACTGGAGCTTCAAAGAAATCTTAAAAGCAAAACTCCCACTAAAACTCAAAAAAAAAGGTAGTAGACTCTTGTTTGCTGCCTTGTCTGTCATATGGAGCACAAACTTGGATTTTTCAAAAGAAAATAAAAAATAAAATACGATACGAGTGCGCCTGTGTCGTGCTCTCTCTGCTCACTGAATAAACAAACAGATGCTGTGTATACAGACTTTAAGAAAGCTTTTGATCGTGTTGACCATAAAATTTTGTTAGAGAAAATCGCCTTCAATGGTATTAGAGGCAATCTTTGGAGATGTTTCAAGTCATATATAACGAATAAGACCCAAAAAGTGGTAATTAATGGTCATGAATCTGATATCGTAACGGTGACATCAGGCATTCCGCAAGGATCAATTATCGGACCATTATGACGTAGATAGTAGATACGTAAACAAGAGTGCAAACGTTTAGCTACACGCGTGCGCCTGTGTCGTGCGCTCTCTGCTCACTGAATAAACAAACAGATGCTATGTATACAGACTTTAAGAAAGCTTTTGATCGTGTTGACCATAAAATTTTGTTAGAGAAAATCGCCTTCAATGGTATTATGGGCAATCTTTGGAGATGTTTCAAGCCATATATAACGAATAAGACCCAAAAAGTGGTAATTAATGGTCATGAATCTGATATCGTAACGGTAACATCAGGCATTCCGCAAGGATCAATTATTGGACCATTTTTGTTCATTAACTACATAAATGATATAAACGAATGTTTCAAAAATTTCGATTTCCTTCTGTATGCGGATGATGACCTTAAAATATACGGTACGATTGAAAATATTGGTGACCATTCAAAATTCCAAGAAGATCTGAACCGATTGATGGCTTATTGTGACCGTAATAAATTGAAACTTAGCTTAGATAAATGCAAATATATAAGTTTTAGCAAGAAAAAAAGTATAAGTTATTTCAATTATTCTCTGTGCGGCGCAAATCTCGATAGGGTACATAAAATTAGAGATCTAGGAGTTACATTAGACACCAAACTAACACTAGAAACTCATACTGAGAATATTTGTAATAGATCATATAAGATGTATGGGTTTGTTATACGCTCTAGTAACGATTTATCGACCTACATTTATATAAAAATCTTTAATACGCTCTCAAATTGAATATGCCATCTCCGTGTGGGATCCCTTTTACAAAAAATACTCAGAACACCTTGAAAGAGTGCAAAAGAACTTCCTACGTTACATGCATTTTAAATGTTATCGTAGTAAATTGTCTTACTCAAAACTGTTACAACAATACAGATTATTTAATCTTAAAACTAGAAGGTTACAATTACGGGTTAAGCTATTGTACGACTTTTGCAACAATATGTACGATTGTATCGATATAGTGGATAAGCTATGTTATATAATACCAGTTAAATCACGCACTAGAGCATACCGTATATACGAATTCCTTGATACACCTAAGTCTCGAACGCATGCTGGGAAACGTTCACCATTGACACGTATGACTGAAGCATATAACAACTACTTCACTACCCTAGACATATTTTGGACTAATGTTATTACCTTTAAAAATTCAGTTTTAAATCTGTTGCGTGAAGTCAACAACACGCAATATGTTCACATTTAATTTAATTAAATCTGTAGCCAGTGTACTTAAAAGAAGTAGTATTAACTTTTAGCAAAAACACGTAATTTTTTTGTATTATGATTCGTGGTTAACGGTGTTGGTTTCACAATTATGTCATTGTGATGTGTATTTATTATTTTAACATTCTTATTGTGAAACTGTTTGTTGACCCAAATAAATGAAAAAAAAAATATTAGGAACAGTTACATTATAAAATATTATATAAGGTATTTATTTTAAGAACATTTTTTAACGATTATTTAATTTAGAATATTTATAATTACGTAATATTAAGTAATCTACAGAAAGAAATAATAATAATAACAATAAATGTACTTAGACAAAGCATATAAAATATGTTTTATTTATCAATGGATATACAATTTCGTGCGGTTTTTATGTACTAATTCATTTTTACCATTCTTAATTATTTCTTCCATAAAGTTGTTAAAGATGTAGCACCAAGCTACATCTTTAACAACTTTATAAGAACCAGAGTATAGATCACTTAGTTTATTACCTGACTCATTTTTTAAGAGTACTAAATCATTTACATTGTATTTTATAGGCTTGGCATATTTATCAAATATAATTTTTCTCTTTTCTTTAGATTTTATTAAATTATTTCTTGCCTCTCTTTTTGACAATTGTAACATGTATTTAAGCTCACATGGATAATGATCGTGGTTATAAAGTGGCTCTAAATCTACTGTCAAATTACTAGGAAGTGAACATTTTTTACCAAAGACAAGTTCATAAGGACTGTATTTCGTCTCTGTATGAACTGTCGTATTATAGGCAAACGACCAAAATGGTAACCAGTTGCTCCATGTTTCAGGGTGATCATCAATTTGAATGCGAAGTAAAGCATTTAAATTTTTATGTGACACTTCCAACGCACCTAGTGATTGGTGGTGGTAAGCAGTCGAATTTAATTGTTTTATTTGAAACAATTTACATACCTCTTGGAATAATCATGCGGTGAACTCTTTCCCTCTGTCAGTAGTTATTACTTTCGGTACTCCATACCTAAGACGAAATTACGACGAAGTAAATAATGCTATAGCTAAGTTAGTCAATTGGTTTAATGTTAATAATTTGCATTTGAATAGAACTAAAACTAAATGTATGAAATTCGTAACTCCTAATGTTAAACATGTCAATACTAATGTAATTTTAAATGGGGAGGAACTGAGTCTTGTTGATACCACCATTTTTCTTGGAATCACACTGGACGCAAAGCTTCAATAGCTCCCCCATATATCAAAACTAGCTAGCAGACTTAGTTCTGCAGCATATGCTGTAAAAACGATTAGAACTCTTACCAGTGTTGAAACAGCTAGAATAGTTTACTTTAGTTATTTCCATAGCATTATGTCGTATGGTATTTTGCTATGGGGACACGCGACTGACACTGAAATTATATTTATTTTACAGAAGAGGGCCATTAGAGCAATATATAATTTAAAACCAAAAGAGTCACTGAGACAAAAATTTAAGCATATCAATATATTAACTCTGGCCTCTCAATACATTTATGAAAATGTAATGTACGTACACAAAAATAAAAGTAGTTTTGCGAAAATAAGTGATATTCATTCTGTAAATACTAGGAGCAGACACAAGCTGGTAGTACCAGTTACTCGACTCCACCGAGTCAGTAATTCATTCTTGGGGCGATGTATACGCTTTTACAACAAAATCCCAGAAAATATACAAAATTTGTCATACACAAAGTTCAAAAATATTATTAAACTAAGTTTGTATAAAAAGGGTTATTATAATATTAAGGAATTTATAGATGATAATAACCCCTGGGAAGGGTGATCGCTACCAAGCTATTTCTAATTTGTCTTGTGTTGTTGATTGTAAACATGATTGTAAGCTATTATTAAAAAAAATAGTCCCGCTGGGTTTCTTGCTGGTTCTTCCCAGGACAGAGGTTTTTTTTGCGAACCAGTGGTAAATTAAAAAAATGACTTTCAATAAGTATTTTTATAATCTACATTGAATAAAAAAGTTTCTATTCTATTCTATTCTATTCTAAGAATAAAGTTAGTAACAAAATTATTTGCTACTTCATTGGTTTTTTTAGAAATTAAGGAATATGCTTCGAGAAACTTAGTGAGTTCGCATTGTAGCGTTAAAGCATAAGAGTAATTATTATTATCAACTTCAAATGGACCTACTAGGTCTGAATATATCTTTTCGTGATTAATAACAGATCCATGAATCATTAATGTAACATAAACATATCCGATTGTTTGCACCTCGCCACCTAGACCGTTTATAATTACATTCTCTTTATGTAATGAAACACTTAAGTCGATACGGCGGATAAAGATGCGCCCGTGTCGACTAAGAAAGAATAAGTTTTATTGCATGATGTTATGTTATAAGTTCTATTATTGTGTTATATACTATTGACTTTATATTATAAGTCCTCTATACTCCTATATTGTTATTCTTACATTACTTATTTACTTTAAAACTAAATTACATTGTTTACCTAGAAACCAAACTAATTAGATTGTAATATTTAAATACTAATGTTTACTGTTCCAAAGTTTACCATTCTTAATTGTATCTTAGAATAAGTTAACGATAAACACAAACAAGCATAATGTTATTCCCTTATCTTTACCCCTACCTTCTAGCTTCCCACGATCCTACACTATATAAACCAAGTCCTTCGATCCCACAACACAATTCTATTTCCAAACTCTCTGACTCAACTTCTATATTTTAAGTTAGTTTGTATTATAGTTAAATATATTAAATAAATTTATTTTTAAAAGATTTTTTGTCTCTGCCACATAACAAATTTGGCGCAGTCGGTAGGATCATGCGTGATTTATTCGCTTAAATCGCGTAAAGACGAAGTGAACGTACCAAATTCGACGGGACAGCATCGCCCAACAAGAAGACAACGTACGGTAGCTGAAGGATTTTGAAGAACTTCGCCGAACCATGTAGCTCCAAATTTTATTGTTATTGTGGTAAGTGGCTAAACTTGTTTGTTCAAATTCCTATTTTCCATTTTTACCGAAATATTTTTCCTACATCTATCACCTCATTTCACATTATTTTTTTATATATAATCATACTATTCAGTTATATACTATTATATTATACTATTCTATTATATCAATTATTCATATTATTGTATTGTATTATCTGTGTAAAACAAAGAACACTAAGATGGCTTTATAAATTACCACATTACTTAAATTAATTCCCTCATTCGACACAGACAATAACGATCAAGTGTATAGATTCGTTAGGTCATGCAATTCAGCTTTTGACCTTAGTTCAGCGGACCAGAAGTCAGTACTTTTAGTATACGCGTTGAACAATATTACTGGTTCGGGTGCGGCAGATGTTCACGGTAAAGAATATGCCTCATGAACCGACTTAAGAACATTCCTTATCGAAAAATTCTCTAACGTTAAAACCATAGTACACCTTAATCTCGAACTGCAATCTATGTTTCAAAAACCTACAGAAACACTAACTGAATATTTTCACAGAGTCAACCTTTGTCGCTCTAAAATAATAGATAAGTTAAACGCCGAAATATGCGACAAGACATTACTAGGTCGCTTAGCCACAACGGAAGAAACGGCTCTTAACGTTTTTGTCAATGGTATTAGCTCCGATATTGGATCAATGCTAAGAACAAAAGAATTCCCTACCCTTTGCGAAGCAGGCCTACACTACAAGAGGACAAAATTCGTGCGATGAACAAGGCTAGGCAATCTCTATTTAGGCTAAACACAACGCGGCCACCCCTTTTTACAAAACCACCATATATTATCCATAACTATTATATATACTATAAAAATAGTAATATAACTAAGCCTATATATCGAACTCATTTACCTTTTACACAAACCACGTAAAATAATGCCAACACACCGCAACAAATTACGAAATTATGCAGTTATTGTAAAAATATTGGGCATAATATTACAGAATGCCGTAAAAGGAACTTATAATAATAATATAAGAAACAATCAAGCCCAACGCGCACTTCCTGCACCTTCTATCCCAGTTAATCATTTAAACTGCCAAGCAACCAACGAGATGAGCAACTCGTTGGAAATCGCTTCAGTATCCTGCTTACCGATCCCGACTCAAGACATCGAGAACCTGCAAATATGAACTCCAGCAAATCCAACCCTATTTCTCAAAGGCGTCCTCGAACGCCGAATCATCGAGATCACACAACGCAAACAAACAGCGTACCTTCTAAATCACCGCTTAAGTGTCAGACAGAGTTGAAAAATGTGTCTACACAAACTAGCGACTTAAGTACTACATCACATACACATCACTCAATATTCAAAAATTCCAGTTCTCAAACGGAAACCTACGAACAGGGTAGCCAGCCCCAAACCCTTGGTTTTCCAAAACATGCTATTCCTTCTACATCCACTGACTCTATTACTACTATCTCTACTACATCTACTATCTCTACTACACCTTCTGACTCTCTCGAGACCACTAAATCTACTACGTCCACTGATTCCATCAAGACAACTACACCCCCTATACCCACAAATTCCACTGTTTCCAATAAACCACGTTCAAAATCAAAACCTACAACTAAAAAGCTTAAATTAAAACATCCCAAATTCAAATGTAATACAAAATCTTTTGCCATATCTGCCTTAAACGATATACCACCCGATAACCTCTTACACTGTACTTTTCACATTAAAGGCAAACCAGTAACATTTCTCATAGACACCGGAGCAGGGATCTCGGTAATAAAAAGGGATAAAATAAGTTCGTCACCTTTAAATAAATTAAACATCGTGTCAATCGTAGGTATTTCCGGTAGCCAAAATTCAATTACAACCTCAGGCACCACCGAAATATCTCTAGATTATTTACCTAAATATCGTTTTCATGTTGCTTCCCTTAACATTAAAGCAGACGGTATCCTAGGCAACGATTTCATGATAAAGAATAATTGCAGCATTCATATTCATTCTAAAACACTGAGAATACGTGACAGGTCATTCAACCTAAATTATTTGAACGAAAATCCTCAAAATATAATCGACCCTAATAACCAATTCCTTTCTAGCCGTTCCGAGAGTGTAATTATGTGTAGAACAAACAATATAAATTCCGGGATAGCAATAGTCGTAAAAAAAATAATAGATAACGGTATTGTTATTCCCAACGCATTAGTTGAAGTCAAAAACAACTCATTTATTATCACTTGTGTAAATACAAACAAATCCGACAAAGTAATTAGCATTCCGAACATCGAAGTTCAACCTTATCAACCAAATCAACAAACAAACAACATTAATAAACACTCAATTAATAATCTTAATCACACATCCGACACCGATAGACAAAAGCAAGTACTCACCCTCATTAGACGCGAACATTTAAACAAAGAAGAATCGAACTCATTAGATAAAATTGTCTCCAAATACCCCGACATATTTTTCATCGAAGGCGACTCCCTTACATTTAGCATTATCATACAAAACATCAAATACCTATCACTACTGACATTCCAATTCACACGAAAACCTATCGCTTTCCTCATGTACACGAACAAGAACTAAAATCACAAGTCCAAAAGATGTTAGACCAAGACATTATCAGACCTAGCTCATCTCCTTGGAGTAGCGATGGCTAGCTATGTTTGGCGGTACTGATACTGACACATTTTTTTTTTCATTCTTTATCTCCCTTATTATATTATATATACATAATAATAAAGTATACTATAATAAAAAATAAAAAATATCAATTTCTTTGCAACTTTCCGCTAAACATAAAATGATGTGTCTTACCTGGATTGAAGCGCACCTCCCGCCCTCCCTCAATTGCATACACTAACTCCGTCACCACTAGACCAAGCACCACTATTCCAGGCAAGACACACCATTGACGATAATACGACACGTGTTTCGCCTCTACACGAGGCATCCTCAGGTAATATAGACTCTACGGCGGCTGACCGCTAAGTGAGCGGCGAGTCGAAACAGTTGCTATTTATACACGCTGACACAATCGCTCCCTACCAAAGTAGCGAGTGACCGCGTCGTGCGATAACAAACCTGTCAACAGTTATTATTATTGTTATGATTATTTTTAAATACTATTATTATTATTGTTTTGAGTGAACGCGCCGTGCGATAACAAATCTGCTACTAATTATTATTATTGTTATGATTAATATTTTAAATACTATTATTATTATTGTTTTATCGATATTATTATAATTATTTATTATTATTAATATTAAAATTATTATTAAAGATTGGCCTTAAAGATGTTTAACAAAGGTGAATTAGAAACATTTGTTTGTTCATTCAGCAGTGTATAATTACTATTATTACTTTTTAAAATCTCCAACTGCTCCAGCACACACAGTCGCAGCCCCTTATTACAGGTATGTAAGACTTCAAAGGAATGGTCGCTAGCTAGGTTGTGTCCAGTGTCCAAGAGATGTTTAGCAAAATGGGATTTATCAGGATTGCAATTTCTGTACGCGGCCATATGTTCTTTATAGCGCGTCCCAAAATTGCGACCAGTCTGACCCACGTAAACGGCGTGGCATTCGTCACAAACAAGTTTATAAACACCCGATTTTTGACTAATATTTAACTTATCTTTATTGTTACAAATATTCCTAAGCGAATTGTTTGTTTTGAATGCCACGTTAATGCCGTTTTTCTTAAGACTATTAGCTATTTTTTCCGATATGGGGCCTAAGTAGGTCAAACTACCCACATACCGCCGGACACTTTGAGATCGAACCGCGTACAAAGAATTGCGAACAACATGCTTTTGTTTCTTTTTAATAAGATTATCAATGAGACTTTTTGAAAAACCGTTAGAGACCGCAATTTGATAAATTATATTAAGTTCTTTTAAATAATTTTCTTTATTTAATGGAACAGTGGACAGACGGTTAATGTAACAATAAAAAGCGGCAAATTTATGTTGCCATGGATGACACGATGATGCGGGGATGACCGTGTCGGTATGAGTTGGCTTTCGATAAATTTGGAAAACATGTAACGACTCTTTTCTTGTTATTGTTAAATCAAGGAAATTAAGGGAGCCATCTTGTTCCAATTCAAGTTTAAATTTAATTTTTTCGTGGACTCTATTTATTTTATTAAGGAAAACATCCAGTTGTCTCCTTGTGCCTGTCCAGCAAATAATTATGTCGTCTACATATCGATAATAGTATAAGATATTTTGGTTAACAACTATATGTTGTTTTTCGAAATCATCCATGAAAATGTCCGCCATAAGTGGACTTAGAGGGGACCCCATAGCTAACCCTTCTTTTTGTAGATAGAAACGGTTATTAAACCGGAAATAATTTTGTTTCATACAGAGAGAGGTTAAATTAAGAAGATCATTTGTTTCCCCGGGATGTAGACGACGTTTTTTAAAGAGATTTGAGAGTATACGCAAACAGTCAGGGAATGGGACGTTTGTGAAAAGACTATCAACGTCTAAAGACAACAACATAGATTTAGGTGGAATACGAATATCTTTTATTTTGGAAATAAGTTCTAAACTATTTTTAAGGCTGTAAGTGGGGTTGAAACCAGATTTCTCCCGAAGGAGGAAGTTTAATTTTTTAGCAAGGAGATAAGCTGGTGCACCTATATATGAGACAACTGGACGAATAGGAACATGTTCTTTATGTAATTTAGGTAACCCATA
Organism: Parnassius smintheus behrii; assembly: GCA_036936625.1. Lineage (NCBI taxonomy): Eukaryota > Metazoa > Arthropoda > Insecta > Lepidoptera > Papilionidae > Parnassius > Parnassius smintheus. Next base: position 925,911 of record JAUPFT010000018.1, read on the forward strand.
TAAAGTGGGTGCTTGAGGATTCATTGGAACAAGATTGCTCCGAGACAAGTTGTGATCGGGAAAAACATATGACGACTTTTGTATACATACTTTAATATCCGAAGTAAACTTTTTGGTTGGATCAGACTCTAACAGCAAAAAGGTGTTAAATTATACTTTAGGCCTTTGTATAATTTAACACCTTCGGTCTCCCAAAGATCATTAGAGACTGTAGCCGTTGACGCGGAGGTGGCTGTTGTGATCGGGAGGAAAGATAACATCGTTAAAAGTTTGTTAGCTAAAGAAATTCAGGAGGCACCCGCATCTTCCCATTGCAATCCTGAGTTCCCCATTTTTATGTCACTAAAACATAGAATAAAAGACAATAACCTTATTGTTACTAAGGCCGACAAGGGAAATACTGTTGTCATTATGGAGAGTAGCGGGTATAGCCAGAAGGTTAACGATGTTATCCAAGGTGACGACTTTCAGCTGTTAGAGTCTGATCCAACCAAAAAGTTTACTTCGGATATTAAAGTATGTATACAAAAGTCGTCATATGTTTTTCCCGATCACAACTTGTCTCGGAGCAATCTTGTTCCAATGAATCCTCAAGCACCCACTTTATATGGGTTACCTAAATTACATAAAGAACATGTTCCTATTCGTCCAGTTGTCTCATATATAGGTGCACCAGCTTATCTCCTTGCTAAAAAATTAAACTTCCTCCTTCGGGAGAAATCTGGTTTCAACCCCACTTACAGCCTTAAAAATAGTTTAGAACTTATTTCCAAAATAAAAGATATTCGTATTCCACCTAAATCTATGTTGTTGTCTTTAGACGTTGATAGTCTTTTCACAAACGTCCCATTCCCTGACTGTTTGCGTATACTCTCAAATCTCTTTAAAAAACGTCGTCTACATCCCGGGGAAACAAATGATCTTCTTAATTTAACCTCTCTCTGTATGAAACAAAATTATTTCCGGTTTAATAACCGTTTCTATCTACAAAAAGAAGGGTTAGCTATGGGGTCCCCTCTAAGTCCACTTATGGCGGACATTTTCATGGATGATTTCGAAAAACAACATATAGTTGTTAACCAAAATATCTTATACTATTATCGATATGTAGACGACATAATTATTTGCTGGACAGGCACAAGGAGACAACTGGATGTTTTCCTTAATAAAATAAATAGAGTCCACGAAAAAATTAAATTTAAACTTGAATTGGAACAAGATGGCTCCCTTAATTTCCTTGATTTAACAATAACAAGAAAAGAGTCGTTACATGTTTTCCAAATTTATCGAAAGCCAACTCATACCGACACGGTCATCCCCGCATCATCGTGTCATCCATGGCAACATAAATTAGCCGCTTTTTATTGTTACATTAACCGTCTGTCCACTGTTCCATTAAATAAAGAAAATTATTTAAAAGAACTTAATATAATTTATCAAATTGCGGTCTCTAACGGTTTTTCAAAAAGTCTCATTGATAATCTTATTAAAAAGAAACAAAAGCATGTTGTTCGCAATTCTTTGTACGCGGTTCGATCTCAAAGTGTCCGGCGGTATGTGGGTAGTTTGACCTACTTAGGCCCCATATCGGAAAAAATAGCTAATAGTCTTAAGAAAAACGGCATTAACGTGGCATTCAAAACAAACAATTCGCTTAGGAATATTTGTAACAATAAAGATAAGTTAAATATTAGTCAAAAATCGGGTGTTTATAAACTTGTTTGTGACGAATGCCACGCCGTTTACGTGGGTCAGACTGGTCGCAATTTTGGGACGCGCTATAAAGAACATATGGCCGCGTACAGAAATTGCAATCCTGATAAATCCCATTTTGCTAAACATCTCTTGGACACTGGACACAACCTAGCTAGCGACCATTCCTTTGAAGTCTTACATACCTGTAATAAGGGGCTGCGACTGTGTGTGCTGGAGCAGTTGGAGATTTTAAAAAGTAATAATAGTAATTATACACTGCTGAATGAACAAACAAATGTTTCTAATTCACCTTTGTTAAACATCTTTAAGGCCAATCTTTAATAATAATTTTAATATTAATAATAATAAATAATTATAATAATATCAATAAAACAATAATAATAATAGTATTTAAAATATTAATCATAACAATAATAATAATTAGTAGCAGATTTGTTATCGCACGGCGCGTTCACTCAAAACAATAATAATAATAGTATTTAAAAATAATCATAACAATAATAATAACTGTTGACAGGTTTGTTATCGCACGACGCGGTCACTCGCTACTTTGGTAGGGAGCGATTGTGTCAGCGTGTATAAATAGCAACTGTTTCGACTCGCCGCTCACTTAGCGGTCAGCCGCCGTAGAGTCTATATTACCTGAGGATGCCTCGTGTAGAGGCGAAACACGTGTCGTATTATCGTCAATGGTGTGTCTTGCCTGGAATAGTGGTGCTTGGTCTAGTGGTGACGGAGTTAGTGTATGCAATTGAGGGAGGGCGGGAGGTGCGCTTCAATCCAGGTAAGACACATCATTTTATATGTTTAGCGGAAAGTTGCAAAGAAATTGATATTTTTTATTTTTTATTATAACGGATTTCCGCAAAGTAACGCCTGATTCTATCAAAGTATACTATGTTTTATTAATATCTCACACTCCATTTTCAAATATTTAACGATATTATTGCTTGATTGTATGTTGTAATTGCATACTTGATGCTTTACAAACATACGTTACTACTCTGAAGCATGCACAGCTTGTGAACGTATTTTAAAGGAGTATCGGAACGTGTTGCAACGTTCTAGAGATAATAATCATTTATAATAATGATTTAGAACTCTAGTGGAGATACTTTAAAATATTATAGACTGTTTTAAAAGGTCGTACGCTTTGTATAGAGACATCGGTCTGTGAGTCTCGAGACCTCTTCGTGTTTTACGACCTTCGACGTATAATCGGTCGTTGCATTTCGAATAATGCATTACCGACGTGACCTTTGCCTACTGTCTAACCTCAGGATATTAACTTTTAATAGATCGATTTAAATTTAACTCAACTAATGAGCAAATAGAGAAAAATCAATTTAAAAAGTAACTCATGGTACGCTCAGAATATAGTGAACAAAATAAACATCCGTAGCTCGTTTCTCGATCGCTTATTAATGTAGCGAATTGGTCTATTAGGTGCACAATCTCAAATATATACTGTATTAACTTTCTGAATGCGATAATATTTATAAGTCACGGTAAAAATTAAATTTAATTCGAGACGTTCTAGTGAAAAGTTAAAAGTGTTCATACGAGAAAACGTCTCGCAGCACCGAGGTTCTCCTTACGGTTAAGCTTTGGCTGGGGTAGTGCGGGCGATAGTAGCTCCCCCTATCGTTTCGTTGTTTCCTATACGATATATAAAAACAATTTACAATTTTCCTTTGTTATTATCATATAATAATATAATAAATATAAATATCATAATCATATAATATAGCCATCTGGATTGTTCCTAAGAAACTAGATGCATCTGGGAAACAGAAATGGCGATTAGTTATTGATTACCGCAAGTTAAATGAAGTCACAGTAGGAGACAGTTATCCTCTTCCTAATATCACAGATATTCTAGACAAATTAGGTCATTCTCAATATTTTACCACATTAGATCTTGCCTCAGGTTTTCATCAGCTAGAAGTTGATCAAAAAGATATTCCTAAGACAGCTTTTAGTACATCATATGGCTATTACGAATATAAAAGAATGCCATTTGGTTTAAAAAACGCGCCAGCGACATTTCAGCGTGTAATGGACTCCGTTTTGTATGGCTTACAAGGTGAAAGATGTTTCGTTTACCTCGACGACATAGTTGTCTTTGCTTCCAACCTTCAAGAACATGAACAAAAACTTGAAGAAGTTTTCTCTAGACTTAGAAAATATCAACTAAAGATTCAACCAGACATATGCGAATTTCTTAGACGCGAAGTCGCTTATCTTGGCCATATCATTTCGAACGAAGGCGTTAAGCCGAACCCCGATAAAATTCGGGCAGTTCGAGAATTCCCTATTCCTAAATCATGTAAAGATATAAAGGCATTTCTAGGCTTTACAGGATACTATCGTCGGTTTATTCCGAACTTCAGCAAACTCACTAAATCTTTAACTAGCCTTCTTAAAAAAGACACTACCTTTATATGGGGTGAAACCCAACAACAATCCTTCAATGAATGTAAACATCTTCTTACTAACCCTCCCATCTTAGAATATCCAAACCTCACAAAGGAATTCATACTGACAACCGACGCTTCTATAAACGCCCTAGGTGCTCTGCTATCGCAAGGCGAAATAGGCAAGGACTTGCCTATAGCATATGCATCTCGGACACTAAATAAAGCAGAATCAAACTATTCCACTATCGAAAGAGAGTTATTAGCTATCGTTTGGGCAGTTAAACATTTTAGACCATATTTGTTTGGTAGAAAATTTATAATTGTAACTGACCACAAACCGCTAACATGGCTTTTCTCAATAAAGGACCCTGGTAGGCGGTTAGTTCGATGGCGACTTAAACTCGAAGAATACGAATATGAAATAGTATATAAGGCAGGTAAGAACAACACTAATGCAGATGCTCTCTCACGCCCGCCGATTCTCCACACGAACATAAATCATCCCACAAAAAGCGACAAAAACACACATCTCGACCCAAACACTTCGGAAGATTATTTACAATTAAACTTTCAAAACTACTTAGAAATAGACTCTCACACTTTTAATACTCCAAATCTCCATATTTCCCCAGACTGCCTCTTAAACGAACGTCACAAAAACATTCTTATCCCAATCTCGTGTCAACTTTCCGATAAAAATACCCTTTTCAAACAAGCAATTTCCACTTGCTCTCAAGTGGACCCATTTTTAACAAAACACTTTACGAAACTGATTTATTAGTTTCAGATAAGAAACAAAATATTATATTTGGCTGTTCGAGACCCACTCACTTCAATCCTTGAGATTCTGAGAGCTATTTTAAAGCATTACTCGCTTGTCTACACAACCATAAATTAAAATCACTTTACGTTCCGGACTTAAAAAACGACCCCACTTGTAAACTTAAAGGAAACGAACAATTACACATAACAGCTTATTTAGCCGACCTTTACGAATGCAAGATCACCATATGTGAAAATAAAGTTAAAACTCCAGCTCCAGAAGAGATAGAATCAATCCTTAAAACCTTCCATGATGATCCCTTATCAGGACATCGTGGCATTATCGAAACGACACACAAAATACGATCTGAATATTTCTGGAAAATGGAATGACCGATACTCTTAAAAATTACATAGATAATTGCCAAATATGTCAACGAAACAAAATTCAACGTAAGACATATAAAGCTCCCATGGTTATTACTTCTTCTTCCACTGAACCTTTTGAATGCGTAACTATTGTCTTAGTCTCTTACTCAGACATAACTAACGACTTTAATAAATACATACTCACACTACAAGATGACTTGACTCGTTTTGTTCAAGCATACCCTATTCAAGATAAACAAGTAACAACAGTAGCCAAATCCCTTCTAATTTTCTGTCAACATTACGGCGTACCTAAAAGGTACAGAATTTCTAAATAGCGTGATCAAACAATTGATGAAATTATTAGGATCCAATCACACAGTTAGCACCGCATATCACCCTCAGACTAACGGTTCTTTAGAACGATTCCACGCTACATTACGCGACCACATCCGAATGTACCACAAACGTAACCAATCTAATTGGGATCAAATCGTACCATTTGCCGTTATGTGCCATAACACATCAATAAATCAATCCACAAAATTCACACCACACGAATTACTCTTCGGCTACAAACCGCGTTCGCTTTATTCTCTAAAAGCTAATGACGACTATACAACTCATGACTACCTAAGAGATTTAAACGAAAGACTCAAGGTATGCCGTGACATAGCTCGCCAAAATGTTGAATCAATGAAAGAAAAGGCAAAAGAGCGATACGACAGTAATATTAAAAATATAGCCAAAGGAGACAATCAATTTTTCTATGGAGAATGGGCCCACTACAAATTTTAAAGATTATCAATGAAATGCATGTCGATTTATTCCTTATAATCCATAGATTACAATAAAATTATTAGTGTTACTGCAGCTAAACGGAGTCCTGAGAAATTAACAAATAAAATATGAATCTAACAATAACCTAAAAACAAACTGAAAGCGATTTTCTAGTAGTATTCATCGGTATTATAAGTTAAAATAGTGGACAATTGAATAATAGTACATATAAAACTAAGCTGTAGGTATATTCAGCATTTATAAATATTTTAAAATCGATGTAAAACCTTTAACTAGTTCGGGCAAAACATAGTGCCTGTTTATGCACAAATGTCGTATGGATTCTAACTTTGACATGTATTGATTGGTTGTGAGTGTAATTCTAAATACCAAGATGGCTAAGGGATAATGTCTTCAATAATAGTACATATAAAACTAAGCTGTAGGTATATTCAGCATTTACAAATATTTTAAAATCGATGTAAAACCTTTCACTAGTTCGGGCAAAACATTGTGCCTGTCTATGCACAAATGTCGTATGGATTCTAACTTTGACATGTATTGATTGGTTGTGAGTGTAATTCTAAATACCAAGATGGCTAAGGGATAATGTCTATTTATATTTATGATATTACCAACACACAGTAAGATACATTTTAAACTGATTGTATTACAAAAAGCAAAATATAATGTAGGTAATTCTATTTATCATTGTAAATCATAATTTATTTAAGTATTCTATTAACAGTAGTAGGTGCAGAAACAGAAACCTTTTATTCAATTTAGATTATAAATAATACTTATTGAAAGTCACTTTTTTAATTTACCACTGGTTCGGAAAAAAACCTCTGACTTGAAGAGAACCAGCAAAATACCCAGTAGGTCTTTTAAAAAAAGCCAGCTTACAATCATGTATGTCATAATAAACAACACAGAACAAATTAGAAATAGCTTGGTAGCGATCACCTTACCCACAGGTTATTGTCAGCCATAAATTCCTTTATACTATAATAACCCCTTTTATACAAACTTAATTTAATACATTTTTTGAACTTTGATGATTGACTGACATATATAGACAGGAGCGGGGTCAAGACATTATTTTAAAATGTTTTGGTTGATTAGTAAGTAGTTATATATCATAATAAAATGACTAGGAATTAACATGCCTTATCTATGTTATTACACAATGATAAATAGTGAGGAAGTAAGATGTTTTAAACTGCATGTGTAAGGATTAAAAAAACACAGGCTTAATTTAAATGTATTTATTACTAGCGATGCGCCTCAGCTGTGCCCTGGTGATTTATGGATCTCGACAACAGTGCCATCTACCGAGTCCAAATGTAAATATAAACCATCTAGGAATCCATCCAAACACACACAAACATTTTCATTTAAATTGGTTGGAAGGTTTCTGATGTTTTGTCTATAACGGACATAGGTAGAAACATTTTAGTGTTAGATATATTTCTGAAGGTTTTTTGAAAATAACTTGATGGTAACATGTACATTTATGATATTGTAAGCAATCAGAAGGAATTTTCAATTATAATATAAGACTGTTGTCTTCAATATCCATACACTTTTTGTCTCTGCAAGTTTTCAGCCTGCACGGCATACAGATTTGTTCTAAGCGATCCACCTGAAAAGAAGTTAATGACAATTGTAAAGGTATCTTAACTAAATAATAATACTTATCAATATATTATTTTTTTCTATATTATATAGGAATTAAAAGGACATTTTTAATAATAAGAGATATGAGATAGACTATGCCTTCAATGTCAATAAACTGTATTTACATATTTCTGTGAGCATTTTCTTATATCTGCCTTTTCATATGTTAAATAATAAAGAAATTATTATAAATTATACAGCATTAATCAGCTCCAGCTGATCAAATACAGAAGCAGTAATTATTGATTAACATCAGTAATATTCAACCATGTAAAAGTTGTCTCACATTTTATTTTTACCGGTTTCATGTACTTACATAGTAGACAAAGATATTATTGTTATATTAAGTATATCTGATTCTAGATGACAAAATAATATTCCTTTCTGCACAGTGAACAACACAGCTGTCGAAACATAATAGAAACAACCATTACACTTTTTTATGGAAACTATTATTATTAAACTTTATATTTGCTTTTAGTACAAATAATTACTACATTTTTTACACATAAATATATGTAACATTTATATTGCCTATCTACTATGGCTGGTATAAATCCAGGATCTGTGTCTGGCTTAACAAAAAAGCCATTTAGTATTAAGCAACTTGCTGAATACATAAGGTTACCTATTTGTACACAAATGCAGTTATATGAATTGCTCTTCAAAACACTCTTTTAAGTCCCTCGACCCAAAGATTCTAATTTTCTTTTAACATTATAATAACTTCTTTTGTGCATTCTATTTATTATTTAATTTAGATTTTACTAATAAAATAAACTTAATACTTTGTCACTTTTAAGAAACTAATAAGGTTCTAAGACCTGTTTATTATTTGTATTTGTTTGAGGTAAAATATACAAACAATAATAGATTTTCACAACCTAGAATAGGTGTAAATTAATAAACTCTTATATTCTATTAGCGAATTTTACCACAAAAACTAAAAAGAGAAAAACATACGTACTTGTGTCAATTAATATTTGGCTAACCTTTCTGATAATTGATAATATCCATATTTTCTTAAACATTAGTTTAATAATGCTTGTAAATAAAAAACTCCATTTTGTTCTTACCATAATGATGCGACTCCAACTATGTTTTATTTCACTCGAGTGAATCGAGTGAATTTGTCCAACTCGATAATCGATAGAAAATAAATTTTACCGAGTTACCGAGTTAACTCGGCGCATCGTATAGATTCAGAGGGTGCTATATAGATATTAATTTACTTGTATATATAATAAGTCGCTGCGGGTGACATCGCAAGTTGCATCCAAATTCAAACTTGCATCTGGCATGCTGTAAACAAACCTGAACTTAGTTTTATTTATGATATTGATTTATAGTTTTAATTTCATGTTGCCACATATTACTTATTTATAAAGGTACATATTTAAAAATGGTTTAACTAAAGTAATCGCTGATCTCAACTCTAGTGATAAACTTTTCTGTAAATAGTTGATTTACTCAAAAACTAGTGTACAACTAGAATGATATACATACATACTCGTAAATTAACCCGAGTGGCTCGAGTCGCAAAACTCTACTCGAATCGCATCTTTATCTTACGGCCAATGCAGTGTTTGTCTACAATTTAGTGATGAAATCGACTTACTAATTCGAGCAATTTATTGATATATTATGTAATAAATAAATTGATATTAGGTAATATGTATATATTGTTGTATCAATTTATGTTATATATGATATAAATTGATTATATATACTTTGGATAGTCAAATTATTAATAACATTAAGACTTACGTCATAACGTTAGAGTGATATTATTTTATGAAGATGTCGATACGCATACCAAAAATAATATATAACTACCTACTAAGCGTAGTAATAATAATTGTGTTGTATGGAAGAACAATTATAAAAATAATTTGTGAAATATTGACACAGCTTCGTTCATCTAATTTGAATTGTTTAAATCGAGTTACCTGAATTTCAACTCGAGTCGATTTTTTCCGAGTTATCACGGCACATCTCTAAGACAATAATTTTTTAAATGTTACATTACCTTAGCCAATGATCAGAACACGAATGTCAAAACAACTAATTTTTTTTCAGATTTCTTGTTTCCGTTTACATTTTCGAAAAATCTATAGACCATTTACTATTATAATTTGGTGTCTTTTTTGGTGTAAATACCATTAAGTGACGTTAATATTTCTAGTGGGCCCAAAAATGATTGTCTCCTTTAACGTAGGTGATAAAGTTATGCTCAAAGTCCCAAGTCCAAACAACTTAAATAGCCTTTGAGACGGCCCTCATGTTATTGTTAGAATATGTTTTAATGAAAATTATGTTATACGAAAATCTGGAAAAAACCAGTTAGTACATGCGAATCGTTTAAGACCACTGCATGACTTCACTCCATCATCATAACATTTACTCTAAGACTAGATCGTAGTTATTCATAAATATTTAACTTTATTTCTATTGCAGGGTGGCTCAAATAATGGCACACCCTAATCCCTTAAGCAATAAGACCCTTAGTTTGAATGAAAATCTTTTACATTTTATAAACAACCCATATATATATTTTACAATTTGTTCTATTATTAAATTACTACTTTACATCATTTTATACAAAATTTACATATTTTCTAAGAACTATTATATAACTAAATTTAAGAAAAATCAAAACAATTAACTAGGATTATTTTAATTTTTAGGTATTCCACAACTTTTGTTGATGGGGATACCCACATAAACCCCATTCCCTCTAATTCTGGACTCTATTTCGAAAACAATGGTGAAATACTAATATCTGAAAATTCGTAGAAACTATCATATATCGTAACTTTGAACCTTTATTCCTAGCTCGCAACTCTATCAAAAGACTCGTAAATAACTACCAATCTCTTATCGCTACACATTCAAATTTACCCACCGTTATTACTACTACTTTATTTATAAAAATAAACGTAGACAGAATAGACTCTAGACTCGATGAACTTAATTCTTACACTGATAACAAGCGATCCAAACGTGAAATGCTAGACGGCTTAGGTTCAGTTTTGAAATGGCTCATTGGTGTTCCAGACGCAAAAGATGCTAAACATTATAACGAATGCATTGAACAGCTAGAGAAACAACAAATATCTACTAATGATATTCTAAAACAGCAATTACAAATTATTTCTTCAACAATCACAAATTTTAATGAAACAGTACATAAAATCTCTTATGATGAATATGTTATTAATGAAGATATTAACAAAATAAATTCATATTTCGCCTCCACAAACAAACTTGTATTTAATTTAACTATCCTTGAAGAAATATCGACCGTTTCAATTCAAATTCTTGAAGCCATAGTTTCTTTAGAACGAGATATTGACGATGTCACCACAAGTATACTTTTTGTTAAATCAAATGCAATACACAATAATAATAAATCAATAATATCAACCATGCGCCTATACAAAGAATTACTGTCTTCTAATCCCGCTAGGCTCAATAAAAACTTAGTTGCCCCAATAACATTACCTAATATACACAAAATTCTCGAATCTGCCTCTATTACTTCCTATATTTATATGAATAAAATTATATTTATCTTAGAATTCCCTTTAGTTAAAAACGAAAAATTTATATTATACCATTTATATTCTATCCCTATGCTACCTCCAGACTCCTCCTATATTCCACTATCCTTCCCGAACAAACATACCTTGCCATGAGTACCACTAGACAGCAATACGTCGTTATGAGCTCACTGGACAAATGCAAAGACTTTGCAACGGAATCCAAAGTCTGCAGAGATCTTCTCATCTACAACATCAAAACCAGACCTATATGCAAAGTTGTCATCCTAACAACAACGAATCGAAAAGTTCCTGAAGTTTGTGATATCACTACATTTTCAGCACATATCAATACTTTTCAAGCTCTTAGAAACAAGAACTGGATCTACATACTCCAACGCAAGACTCCGTATGCTTTAGAGTGCGAAAGCAAAACAACTCACGGCGAAATCTCTGGAGCAGGTATCATCACTCTAGAACAAGGATTTAAAATGTACACCGCGTTTGTTACACTCCTAGCTGAAGACACCAGAACGATCAACATCAGTCATCCTTTTACTTCTGTGGGTATTGAACACATTTGCCTCCCAGAAGAAATTAAACTACAACAACCACAACTTGCACCAATCCAGCTCAACAACATCCAACTCGACTGTCTTAACTCAGTTAGAGACCAAATAAAAATACATTCAGTATTACTTAAAGAAAATAAATCTACATTCTCAGAAAAACATGCAACAAAATTTTCCATATTTGGTATGATTACTGGCATTAGGTGTTATGTTATAGGTTCTATTATTGTGTTATATACTATTTACTTTATATTATACGTCCTCTATACTCCTATATTGTTATTCTTATATTACTTATTTACTTTAAAACTAAATTACATTGTTTACCTAGAAATCAAACTAATTAGGTTGTAATATTTAAATACTAATGTTTACTGTTCCAAAGTTTACCATTCTTAATTGTATCTTAGAATAAGTTAACGATAAACACAAACAAGCATAATGTTATTCCCTTATCTTTACCCCTACCTCCTAGCTTCCCACGATCCTACACTATATAAACCAAGTCCTTCGATCCCACAACACAATTCTATTTCCAAACTCTCTGACTCAACTTCTATATTTTAAGTTAGTTTGTATTATAGTTAAATATATTAAATAAATTTATTTTTAAAAGATTTTTTTGTCTCTGCCACATAACATCATTGTTATGTGGCAGAGCCACATAACAATGATGAAACTGGTAAATGAATAAAACAATTGCTATTACTACTAGCCAAAACTAAATGATTTTGTTTATTCTCGAAAAAACTTATCTAGTCGGGGTTTATTAGAAGTTGATTCCTGGTTTTCATTAATTTTATTGACTATATTTCTTTTTATCCCTTGATTTCCGCGATAATTACGAAATGTACCTCGATTATACCGTCCTCACTGCCCTTGGCCACGTGAGTTCGAGTGGTTCTATGAACTCGATCACTGCGAGTTTCCATGGTAGCGTCCTCGCTGTGAATATATATATACATATATATATATATATATATATATATATATATATATATATATGTATATATATATATATATATATATATATATATATATATATGTATATATATATATACATATACATAGAATTATGATGTTCTCCATAATCAGCAATTGACATATCATTTTGGCGTAATTTTTGCAATTTATTTTGAATTGCTGCTGCTCCTTTTCTTGGCAACAACTCTTTCTGCATGTCACTAACCAAGTCTTCAACATTAGAGTAATTGAAGACGTAATTTAGCAGATTGAGATAATCTACTTTTTAATATGGATTTAATTAAATTCTTTTTGCTTTCCTGTTTTGTTAAAAATGAATTCTAATACTGAATATTGTCTACTAATTGTTTCACACTTGTTAGAAAATTGACGATGTATTTCGATAACATTTATACCTTATGGATAAGGACAAATCAAATGATTGCACGATTCTCAAAGGGATAGCGCCATCTATTGAGAGTTTTAGAACTAATATAATTATACTGCGTACAGTGTTAAATGTGGTTGGAAACTATAAAACTATCTGTTTACAACGAGTTGATATTAGTTTAATCTACAATAATTAGGATATTTATTTAACAACTAGACATTCCGCCCATCACCGTCAGAATGGTCATTATTCCCGCCCACCATGAATCAACGATCAAAGAAAGTGGACTGTAAATAGATAAGATAAAACAAGAAATAAAAGATTCAAATGGTTGAATTATGGTGCACAGCCAACAAAAAAGACAAATAAGTAATCCTTAAAATTATAAAAATCTTATTAAATAAAGAATTCAAAGATATTTAAACTAAAGATTTACGTTTTAATGTAAAGGTTTATATATATTTATGTTTTAAACTAAAGGTTTAAAACATGCTCAAATTGACAAAAAAAAAACACAACTCTTAAACATAAATAACAAAAAACGTGTCAGGCGTTGACTGACACCAAAGAGAATAAAATAGTAGGCATTATTCCGCCACTGGCAAGACACACAATTTTACAATAGGCCTTTTAATTATGACATCCTTGCATTTGAGACTCACAACCCGCGTAATATTGTCCAAACCCTTGTTTTTTTTCTGTGATAACACCCATAAGCCATTTTGCTGGAGAAAGATCATCCTCCTTAACTAAAACTACGTCCCCAATTTTGGGCTCTGGTGTTTGGTTTGCCCACTGGTGACGTTGTAAAAACTGAGTCAACTATTCGCTAGACCACCTTCGCCAGAAGTTCTGTAACATTTTCTGTGTTAGTTGCCAGCGTTTCAGAGAAGATATTGACGAAGTTTCATAATTGGCATCTGGAACTAATACCAAGGGTTCACCGATGATAAATGTCCCGGTGTGAGGGGTGTTGGATCCTGGACAAGGGCCTGGAATTAAGGCATGCCTCAATTTGATACAGCAGGGTAGATATCTCCTCGTAAGTTAGGGTCTCTGTGCCTATGACACGCTTCAGGTGATGTTTTGTGGACTTTATCCCGCTCTCCTAAAGTCCACCGAAGTGAGGAGCTCTCGGTGGGATAAACTGCCAGGTGGTTCCAACAGTAGCTAAACTCTCAGCGATTTTCCTCGTCATGGTTGAATTTTCCCGAGCTACTAGAGTCCTCAGCTCACGCGCAGCGCCCACAAAATTCGTTTCATTATCGTTGTAGAGGTCAGCGCAATGGCCACGTCTAGAAACCAACCTTTTGAAGGCTGCGAGGAATCCCTGTGACGTAAGATCGGTCACGGCTTCCAAATGTACGGCTCTTGTAGCCATACATACGAATAAGCATATGTAGCCCTTGTACGCTCGATGACCTCTTCCCTTAGAAGTCCTTATCTGGATGGGTCCAGCATAATCCACACCGCTTTGATAAAATGGGCGAATTGGAGTAACCCGAGCTACAGGTAGTTGTCCCATGAGTTGATGTTTACATTGCGCTGCATATCGTATACATGTGACACATTTGCGTACAAATAATTTGGTACGATTTTTTACATGGAGGATCCAATATTTGGATCGTATGTAATAGATCATCAATTGAGGACCTCCGTGCAGGGTTCTTTGATGGGCATCTGCAATAACAAGATTTGTGAAATGAGATTTCGACGGCAGAGTAATCGGGTGTTTTTTGTCATCACTTACATCAGCTCTCTCAAGACGACCACCAACTCTCAAATTGCCTTCACCGTCGAGGAAAGGTGTCAAAGTAGTAAGTTTGCTTTTCTTATTAACTGCACCTCTAAGCTTAATATCTTTGATTTACTGTGCAAAATACGCCGCTTGACACGCCCTTAGGCTGATTTGAATTGCTTTTGATAGCTCTTTGCTAGTTACCCAACTCGGAAACGTTTTTGCTTCAGTAGATTTTTTCGTCTTTGATATATATCTCAAACAATAAGTTAAAGGTCTGGTCAATTTCTGTAAAGACGAAAACTTGGTCCACAATTCAAATTCATCTTCCCTGGTCACATGACAAACTTTCTTTCCTTTCTCTTCCAAATTCGTGTCATTCACCACCTTCCTGTTATATTCTATATTCGTGTCCTTTAACCACGCAGGTCCAGTTTTCCACAGGGGAATTGCTTCACATTCCGACGGGTTGACCCCACGGGAAGCGCAATCTGCCGGGTTATCGGTAGACGACACATGTGACCACTGATCTCTGTCCAAAATGTTCAAAATTTCTGAAACTCGATATGCAATGAACATCTTCCAGCGGCTTGGATGACTGCTCAACCAAGCTAAAACTATTGTGGAGTCCGTCCATGCATGTAGATTTGTCTTCGGTACTTCAGGACTTCCCTTATACTCGTAATCTCGCCAATAGAACGGCACCGCACAACTCTAGCATCGGGATAGACACTTGTTGTATTGGGGCTACCTTGGTTTTACACGTAATGAGTGTAACCCTAATAGTTCCAGATTCATCTACCACGCGGGCGTACACCACAGCAGCATACGCATCAGTAGAGGCGTCGCTGAATCCGTGTAACTCCAGTTTCATACATGTCTTATTCATACCAATCCAGCGTGGCAGGCGAAATTGAGTAAGTGCTGTAAGTTCACCTCGGTAAATAATCCAATCATTGAATAGTTTTGGTGGGAGCTCTTCATCCCAACCGATCCCTGCTAACCACAGCTGTTGAAGGAATATTTTTGCTTTTATGATGGCTGGAGCAATCCATCCCATAGGATCGAATAGCTTTGCAATATCTGATATAACCCTTCTTTTTGTTACAGGTTCCACGAGTGGCGGTAGCTGCACGGAGTATTCGAAGTGGTCGGTACGTCGATTAAAGGCAAGTCCGAGTATTTTAATGATTTCATCTATTTTGAGTTCCAAATTGCTTTCTGTTGTTTCTGTTTCCTTGTTTATTTCCTTTAACAGGGTTTCATTGTTGCTTGACCATTTCTGAAGTTCCAACCCCCCTTTGCTTAGTAATTCGTTGATCTCTTTACAGATTTGTTTTCCTTCCAGGACTGTTTCGCAACCGGTAAGTAAGTCGTCCATATAAAAATCATTTAAGATTCTTTCAGATGCTAAAGGAAACAGTTTTCCTTCATCGTACACGAGCTGGTTCAGTGTTCTAACTGCGAGATATGGGGCTGCAGCAGTGCCAAATGTGACTCGCAACAATCGAAAATGTTCAATAGGTTGTTCTGGCGTGGCTCGCCAAACCAATCGTTGGTAATCTACATCTTCACTAGCCATCAATATTTGGCGATACATTTTAACAATGTCAGCCACCAAACATACAGGGTGCAGTCTCCACCTCATCACCAAGTGACGCAGATCCGATTGAAGAGTTGGACCTACCATCAATTCACTATTGAGCGACACACCGTTGCTATCACGACATGAAGCGTCGAAGACAACTCTCAGTTTTGATGTTGTTTTGTTGAGCTTCACTACGGCGTGATGAGGTAAGTACACACTGTCAGATTTGCTAACTTCATTGTTTGGTACCTTCTCCATATGGCCGAGTTCCAGGTACTCATCAATAACGTTGGAATAGAGATCTTTGAGCGGTGGTGACCGTACTAAACGCTTTTCTTGCATAAGGAATCTGCTCACTGCAATTTCCCGCGAATTCCCTGATTTGCAGCTCGGGTTTTCCTCCTTGAATAGTAGTTTGACGATATATCATCCTGAAGGATCTCTTGTAGTTGTTTCAATATAAAATTCTTCACACCTTTGTTCCACAGGTGTGTGGTGAGGTTTGTTGAGAAGACATCGGTCAGATTCGATTTCCCAAAATTGTTTAAGATCAAATTCTACTTCAATAACTTGAGTGTGTAAAGTGGCTATGGAGTTACTACAGCTTGATTCCGTTTTACGACCATCAGATACCCCTGCAGTCCAGAGCGCAGCGATGCGAGCACCGCTATTAGCGCCCTGCAGTCCGGAGCGCAGCAGTGCGAGTACTGCTATTTGCACCCTGCAGACCAGAGCGCAGCAGTGCTCGCACTGCTATTTGTATCCTGCATTCCAGAGCGCAGCGGTGCGAGCACCGCTATTAGCGCCCTGCAGTCCGGAATGCAGCGGTGCGAGCCCTGCTATTTGCGCCCGGCAGTCCAGAGCGCAGCGGTGCGAGCACTGCTATTTGGCGTCAGAAATACGTAAGAGGGCGGCAACTTACCAGACCTAGTCATAGGCCAAGTCCTACCACTTTGTACCAGTACTAGTACTTTAAGAACATTTCGGTATTGATTAAAACTACTTTTACGGATTTTATCGCGTTTATTTTACTTTTAATTACTTTTATTTTTAATTCCCGACGTTTCGGGCGCTTGCCAGCACCCATGGTCACGGGTTACATAAAATCCGTAAAAGTAGTTTTAATCAATGTGTAGTGTTCGCGTAAATATAAGAAATCATAACATTTCGGTAACTATCGGGCTGCGGGTACGGTGCCTCGTACAATAGCACCGGAGCCTGGAGAGCAATCGCATACCGTAGAATAAATAAACTTCCTCAAATATCAGGTTAGATTGATCAGCATCGGTTGAACGAATAATAAAAATCATAACAAAATTGAAGGTCACAACGCAATAACAAAATTACGTTTGTAACTTATAGCTTCTTATTTAAAATACAAGGTTACAAAATGTTTAAATCATAACCATAATTGTAATACGCATACTTTACATTAATCATATTTTCCTGATTTCTGAATTTGACCACATCCGTCAGAAAGTACAGAACAGATAGAGACACGCATTACGCACGCACACAAGGCACTCATTCGTTGCACAGAGGTCATCTCCGACTATAATTCAAACCCAGGAAGTACAACTAATTATTAAGCACTAATTAACAATTACGAAATTACACAAAAAGTTAGGTTTATTCTCATGTCATTGTAAAGTAAATTAATATTTTCCCCGTTTGGAATCCATTCTACTCAGTTTACGAAGATAAAATAGAAAAGGTCCAAAAGAAATTCCCACGTATTGTTAACTATCGAATGCA
This sequence comes from Parnassius smintheus behrii, assembly GCA_036936625.1. Lineage (NCBI taxonomy): Eukaryota > Metazoa > Arthropoda > Insecta > Lepidoptera > Papilionidae > Parnassius > Parnassius smintheus. The sequence continues at coordinate 944,187 of JAUPFT010000018.1, forward strand.
TTCACCTCGCGTTTCCTATGAAAATCTCTTAACAAAATATCAAATGCTGTCATTAAAAGACCGACGCACCTTAATCGACGCCACTACTTTTAGGAATATCTGTGTTGGTGAGATTAAGTGTTCACAGTTATTATCCGAGGTAAGGTTTCGAATACCACCCAAAAACACCCGATCAAATAATTTATTTCATATACCAAAAACCAGGACCAACATTGGTAAAAGAGCACCAGTACACAGAATGTGTGTCCTCCATAATAAAATGCTTAACGACATCGATATGTTCTCTATCTCCCGTTCAGCTTTTAAAACTAAATTAAAAAGCACTTTAGTAGCAATTATGCATTAGATATATAAGTATATTTAGTATTTATTTTTGTACATGTTAGATGATTGTTTTCAGATGATTGTTTTCTTTTTATTTAAGTACAGACTTGTTACCCTGCTTGTTGTGCAGACGATACCAATTACGACCTGCTTCATAATATAAATATTATGTATGTTCTTAGTGAGACAGTTTATAGGAAACAATTGTAATTACCATTGTCTTATTTTACTTGTATATTTTTCTTTCATATCTTTTGTTTCTGTTTTGTCTCCAATAAAGTAAATAAATAAATAAAAATTTTGCTTGTAGTTTGTAATTGGCTCATTTCGATTAAGTTTTTTTTATTTATAAAGCTTTGATTATACATTTGATTTAATCAAAGGTATATAGATGTTCCCAAGTCTGAAAAACACACGGTCTAGTGACCTATCACGAACGGCATTATCAGTGCGAGTGCAATCCATCTGTCTCACTTTTAAGAAATATCTC